>CACVCL010022760.1:0-32802 GCA_902729485.2 Mus minutoides
TGATATGTAAGAAATGTTGGAACAAGAGCCAGCACGGTGGCTCAGTAGGTAATGGCACTCGCCACCCAGTGTGACAACCTGAGTTTGATCCTCAGAACCCATATACTCTTGCAGGTTGACATCAGGTTGACATCTGACTGCCACATGTGCCCCTGTGGCACAGGCATACAAGTGTGCATACAGTAATAAGTTAAAAAAATACAGCAATAATTGAAAAACAGAATAAAAAGTCTTCCGGAGGGGTGGTATTCTGTTTACCTTTTGTAGGGCTTAGAATTGAATTTAGGGCTTTGGGATACTGGGATGGGCTCTGGCATTGAACTTTCCCGGCCCAGAGTGAAATTGTAAGAAAATTCCTGTTTCTCCTGTGCTTGGAAGGCAGCCCACCTATGTGAGATCAGTGTAGAAATAGCCTGAGACTATGAACATGGGAAGAGCGCTTTCCCAGGAGCCTCCAGGGACACTCAGGAAGAGTGAGTGGGTCTCAGGGCTGAGATCTGGATGGATGCCTGCTCCATCCCGTGCCATTCCCGGCAGTTCTGCTAGGGTTAAAACTTGGAGCTGTGCAGATGGTATTGGTTTTGGGAAAACTTAGCTTGTTGTTCCACTTCATTACTGAGGACGGGTAAACAGAGCTGCTCCATTAAATCAGACCCGTGAGCCAGGGTCAATCTTGCAGGGACACAGGGGCCGTGGTGCCCACACTAGATGAGCGGCACACAGGTCCCTAGTTTTTTTTTTTTTTAATTTTTTGCTGCACTTGGGTTCAGAGTGTATAAAGCATCTGTAGCAGACATGTAGTCACAGGTACATTCTTTCCTCCCTTGGGTAACCGCTGGGAAAGCTGGAGAGATTCTGCTGTGGAGCTAACACAGCAAAGGCACGGTGTTTCCGGTCCTGTGGTTGCTGATATTTCCAGTGCGCTACACCTTACTAAGTGTAAATTTTTTTCCACCTGTTTTTGCTCCATTTGCATATTTAGATGCTCTTTAGGAGGGCCGTGTTATTTGAAGTATAAAATCATATCAAGTGAACATAGATTTTTTTCCAGTCACACACACACACACACACACACACACACACACACACACACACATCAAATGTTCTGAGAACAAGATTCTTCTGAAGAGTTGGCACTTTCCCTGATTTCCCCATGGAAAACTGCCCTCTCAGCCCACCAGGATCAGGTGGCAGAGCTAGTAGCTGTAGTCAGAGGGCCTCATCGCTCCTTAAACTTGACACACAAAAGAGCAGTGTCCTAATGTTGGAACTCTTGCTAAACAGTTTTCAAGGAGGCACAACTAACACTTCTTTTTTACTACCTCATAATCCTCTGTGCTGAAGCAGCGGCCTGCCTCGTTGGTGCATCTGGGCTATGAGAGGAAGAGACAGAGGTGGACTTCTTTACACCAGTGCCAGAAATTTGGAAGGTATTCATTCTGAAGCTGATTTACTATTTCCAAGAATAATGCCCAGAAATGTCCTGAGACACGGTGGCAGTGTTTTTCTCATATTGTTTTGACTCTTAAACACATGCATTGATCCGATCCGACATTGTTATTTCCAGGGAAATGGAAGCAAGCAGCGGGTTCAAAGGCACCCAGAAAAGCCTTCGGCTGTCACGAGGGCTAATGGGGAGTAAGCATGTAGTCAGAGTGCCTGGAATGCCATCTTTTCCTCCCTGTGGTGGTGGGGTTGACTGCTGGCCAGCTGATTTTGATTGAATAAGGAAGGGGTGTGGTGGCCTCAGTGCTGACCCAGAGTGAGTTATTTTGTGAAATCCTTGTTAAAGCCATTTGGGGTGTTCTCTGGGAACTACTTGAGATACTCTTCCAACACAGCCAGATCCCCTTGCTGTGTCCCTGCAACTCTGGGCCTAAGCTTCGATGAGTGGGTGGAGTTTGGACCAAATTGTTGGCACAGGACCATCTCATTGCCAGCAAACAACTGCACATGCGTGGGAAGCATGGACTGCGCAGATGGAGCCTCCCGAACACCAGGATTATCGCTGGGTTTTGTTGATTTGTTTTTTTGGCGGTTAATGCCAGTTTTGGTTTCCCTAGAGTATATGCTTAAACTGTTGGTTTTCCCTCTCTCTGATGTTTAGTTTTGTTATATATTAACTTAATGCCAGGCAGCAGCACAGACTTCCAAAACATACTGGTGGATTTTGTGTTCAGAGCAGGACAAAGTTCAGATCCCTGTTAATTTCATGGTCTGGACTCGCCAGCCTATCGATTGGCCCACAAATGAAGCCATACCTGCTGTAGTCAGCATCATGAAGAACCTAAAGTGTAGGATGGTCCAGTTTGTTGCTGGTTTGTTTTGTTTTGTTTTGTTTTGTTGAAATGTTCAAGACAGGGATTTTCTCTGTGTAGCCCTGGCTGTCCTGGATCTTACTCTGTAGATCAGGCTGGCTTCAAATTCAGAGATCTGTCTTCCTTTTCTTCTGCCTCCGGAGTACTGGAGTTAAAGGTGTGTGCCACCACTGCCCGCCTTTAATCCCAGTTTGTTGCTTTTAAATAATATTATTCTTTAGTTATGTTTAGGGACGTCAGATAGGAGAATGCATCTGGAGTGAATATTGTTCTGAGCCTAGAGTCCACTGGCCGACCTAGAAGTCCACCCCTGCTTGGTTGTTTCAGTGCCGAAGAAGATGCCATGGTCATCTGTGAAGGTCGCTGAAGTCATCCAGAGCAGGACTCAGATAAGCCTGCAGTTTCTGTTGTGCTTCTCCAGGGGACCTGCTTCATGAGTGTGTTTATTGCCAGTTTGGGCTCCCTCCACCTTGAGGGCTTTAGTAGAAGCCTTTCCTAATAACCCTGAAGCCCTGCACTTTGTGGGGTTGAGCAGATGCCACGCTTGCCACCAAAGACCTTGCAGTAGATGTCTTGTTCCTGCACAGGAAAGACACCCAGGGACGCTTACTGCTGCCTTTATGGAAGGTTTTCTTCATGAAGGATTTTATTTATTAGCAAAATCCTGCTGCAAGCATGAGCCTTTGGGGCCCGTAATTTAGATTCTGCTAGTTCAAGGCTGTAATTTTTTTTCTAAAGCTATCTGGAGACCCATTCACTAAGAAATAAGCTTTTGCTGAAAATTAGGGATTGAGACTCGAAAGAGCTGAATGAAGTTATGACTTTTGTGTTACCCCTGGAAGTAATTGCTCCTTTAACTCAAAATCCATTAGTAGCCTGGTAGAAGTTTTTGACATCATGATTATTAATGTCTTTTAACAAGGTCTCATTTCAGTAACCTTAAGCAAATCACTGATTTTAATATAACAGGCATGGTATTTTAGAAATCAAAGGATACGTTTATTGAAGGTATCCAACTGCTTTGATTTAACTTAGAATATATATACATAAATAAGAGCTTTCTTTCATGACCCATGTATTAGTCAAGGTTCTCCACCAAAACCAAATCTGTAGGTTGTATGCATGTGTGGGCAGATAGTGTGTGTCCTTATCTGGGATTTTAAAAATGTTGGAATATTTTCATAAACATAATGAGATAGGCTGTGGAGGGGGAACTCAAGTCAGAACACAGTTCAGTTATATTTCAAATATACAACATTTGGCCCCAAGGAAATGCCATATAAGCACTTTAATAATTTTGCCTATGATACAAGTCTGTGATTCAGAATCCTTACCTGAGCTATGTATTAGCTTCTCTGTTATCCCAATAAAATGACTGAGGCAGGAAAAGGAGTTTGGTTAGCTGACAGTTTGGAAAGTTGGAGGTTCAGACAGCATAGGGCCTCTGTTGAGGAATAGTGGGCTGATTCACCTCATCGTGGATTGCAGTGAGGGGAGCCAGGGGGACTGGGTGGGGCCAGGCCCAGACTTTTATAACATCTCTGTCAAGAGAACTGGTCAGGCTCTGGTAAAGAATACCTTAAGCCAGTAGTTCTCAACCTATTGGTGGAATCTCCTCTGGGGTCAGATGACCCACTCACAGGGCTGGAATATCAGATATCCTGCATAATTACATTACAATTCATAATAGTAGCAAAGTTATAGTTATGGGGGTCACGCCAGCCTGAGAGTCTCAGCGTGAGGAAGGTTGAGAATTGCTGCCTTAAGCCTTCCTAAGGGCACACTTCCTGGTGGCCTTAGAAACGTGCATTAGCCTCCTCCACCCCCCAACACCTCCAGTCCCCTTACTCTGGGGACAAGTTTCCAAGAAATGGGGAGCACTTATACAAACTGTATGAGGAGGCAGATATCTAAACTATATAGCATGATGCAGATCTGCGCTCAAAAAGTTTCCTTTTAGGGGCTGCTTGCCCCCTCCCCCCTCTCTTGCTCATGCTCTTGCCTTCTTCCCCATTCATGCTCCCACTCTCTCCCCATTCCCCCCTACTATGTGCTCGGTCTCTCTCTCTTCTCTGTCTCTGTCTCTCCTCTCTCTCTCTCTCTCTCTCTCTCTCTCTCTCTCTCTCTCTCTACTACCCTCTTGACTCCCCTCCCCATGCCCTGAATAAACTCTATTCTATACTAAAAAATAATAATTCAGCAAGGTATGTGGTAGTGGGGGGAATGTCAAGAGACAGAGACGGAGGGGGCAGAGATAAAGAAATGTTGCTCAGCTTTGAAAAGTAAGCTTGTGATTAGGGTCCCCACAAGCACAGAGCCAGCAGGGTGGATCAGTAGACTGGGATTCCTGGCTGGAACTGATGTCTGAGTCTGGACACCAGTGACAATATCTTAGGGTTTTTCTATTGCTGCAGTAGACCACTGTGACGAAAAATGAGTTGGTGAGGAAAGGGTTTCTTTGGCTTACACTTCCATATCTCTGTTCATCAATGAAGGAAGTCAGGACAGGAACTCAAACAAGGCAGGAACTGGGAGGCAGGAGCTGATGCAGAGATTACGGAGGGATGCTGCTGACTAGCTTGCTCCCCAAGGCTTGCTCAGCCTGCTTTCTTATGGAAGCAGGGCCACCAGCCGAGGGATAGCTCCACCCACAGTGGTTTGGGGCCTCTCCCATCAATGAAGAAAAGGTCTCCTACAGCTGAATCTTACAGACATTTTCATAAATAAGGGTCTCTTTTCCCACATGACTTTAGCTTCTATCAAGTTACATAAAACTAGCCAGGAGAAGCAGTCCCAGGCTGAATTCCCTGTGCTGAAGACCCCCGTGGTTCCTCTTCAGTCCTCTCTCTGATTGGATGAGGCCCACTCACACCATGAAGGAGAGATAACCATTCTCAGAGTCTACAAACTTACTGCTACTCACATCTTAACGTGTTCTCACAGGGACATCCAGGCTGGCATTGGACCCTGGCCTAGCCAAGCTGACACATAAATGTTACCCTTTGCTACCAGATGAGGAAATGTAGATGTTGCACCCTATTCAAGGACACGGTATGGAGGGGGTTTTCCTCCATCTGTTGTGTGGTGGAGTTGGGCAAAGAAGAAGCGGAGAGCAGCTGGCAGGTGTGGGAGTAGCATCGGGAGAAATTGGGTGCTGTGTCAGCAAATTGAAGTTAGCCATGTTTACAGAAGTACCTCGACCTGTCAGAGAAGTGCTGTGGTTCATGCCACATACCTGCTAGGACTGGTAAGTTGTCACAGAGAGAAGCGTTGAGAACAGGGAAAGTGATTTCAAGACCTGAGTTCTGTCCCCAGAGCATGCTTGCAACCCCACCAGTGGGGAAGTGAGGGAGGTAGATCTTTTGGCCAGTAAAGATCCTGTCTCAAAAAAAAGGGTGGTGTGGGTGGGTGAGGGAGATGGCTTAGTCAGGACAGTGCCTGCTGTGTAAACATGAACACTTGAGTTCGGGTCTCTAGCACCCATATAAAAGCTGGGCACCCTGGTGTATATCTGTAACCCCCAAGCTGGCAGGGTGAAACCCCAGATCTCATTGGACCTGGTGTGTTCCAGGGTCAGTGAGAGATAGTCTTTCTTAAAAACTAAGGTGGAGATTGATGGAAGAAGACACCTGAGATCAACTTCTGGCCTCCTCACAGACACGCACCCTTAGGCACATGTGCACACAGCCCACTAACATATACATAATACACTCCACCCACATATGCACACATTCAGAAAGGTAGATGGTGTTCCTGAGGAATGATAACTGAGGTTGTCTTCTGGCTCCCGTAGGCACGTGTCACCAAACATATGTGTGTGCTTGCAATCACATAAATACGTACATACGTATGTACACATACGTACACACACACATACACATATGTACACACACACACATACACACACACACACTCCTACTCCCAAATACAGAATGCTAAGCAGGGAGTGTGGCCCAGTGGTTGAGGTTACCTGGCACGCTTGAGGCCCCACTTGGATCCCCAGTGCTAGAACCAAACAAACCAAAACCACAAGCAAAACCTTCCCGTGATGTCGTCTGAGCCACGTTTCCAGCCAAAGCGACTCCACAATGTCCTTGGGGTCTGAATCATCTGTCACCATTGTCAGGCCTGGTGCTTTAACCTTTGAGAATTTCTCAACCTTTAGTCTCTGGGAGCTGAAGAAAGATGGTGGTGCTGCAGGCCTGCCAGTTTTCTGCAGGGAGAACACAAGCTTTAGAAGTGCTATACCCCAGGGCCGCCCATTAGGAGGGAGAGCTGAAGCTACTGAAGCCATCGACCCATTGAGAAGAAGAAAGACCATGGAAGCTGAGTGCATTTGGCTTTGGATATGCTTGGGAAATGCTACTTGGTGTGTTCATCAAGAGCCTGGTGTCTTTTCTGTACGGTGACACTTAACGTGCTGCTGAGTTAGTGGAGGTGAGTGTGGTTCAGCCCTGTGGTGTAGGATTGTGCAACGTGAGCAGCACCAGCGAGGAGACCTCTGTTCGTCCTTCTGGAGGAAGCTGTTCCAGCAAACACTGGGTTACATATAACCACTCTGACAGGAGGGACATCTTCCAAGGCCAGTATCCCCTTTTATCAGTTATTAGGCCTTATGTGTTACTCACACCACCAGCTCTCCTTGGCTTACGGATTATCTGCCTGGGTCATTGCTGAAGCTTATAGAAGTAGGCAGAGCCATTGGTTGTCAGGTACTGTCTTTTGCTCTTTGCACTGCAGTTCTAAGCCCCTTTCACCCACAGTCATTGTCCTGAGTGTCTTTCTACTCTTCTCTTTCTGGAAGCCTAACAGGAGCATGGGATGCAGCTGCCTCTCCAGGCGTGTATCCCAGAGGTCTTTGCATTGACTCTTTGCCTCTGCAGAGTAGGGGAGCAATTCTGACTACACAGTGGTCTCTCCATTTGTACAGTAGCTGCCTTTACTTGGGACATACTAATTCTCTACAGCCCTTGACACTGTGAGGCCCTCTACCCTTCTTCCTGTTCTACTTGGTGGAGGTGACACTGGCTATTCTAGCCCTCCTCCAACCCTTCCACCTCTGGGCAGCTCCTCTTAACTGTAGATGTCTCCCAGGAGACTGCTCCTCAGCACTTTGCTGTGTCTTTTGTTTGTTTGTTTGGTTTTGGTTTTGGTTTTGGAGACATCCAATGTCCTTAGTTAAGACTTCCTATAGGACCCTTTTTCACAGATCTGTGCCCAATTTCCCTCCCTGGAGAAAGCTCAACCCTCGAGGTCTTCATCAATGCAAAACGGCCCTTGCCTGTAGAAATCCTCAAAAACCTCCAGAACACTCATCACAAGGGAGGCCAGTACTGTAGGCTTTGGTCAGGTAAAACAAACACAATCTGGTCTGGGAGAGCAATGTCTGTCCCCGTGACTCCTTCCACTACTCTTTCATGGAAAACCATGTTTTCCCCCATGAAGCTTCCTACAAGATTCAAGGTCTGCCCGCATGATACTTCATCTTGCAAGTATGATCAGGAAATGGATGAGACTATCTCTGTGCTCTGGAACTTGGGCAGGGAGTGTCCTTTGTAGGGACCTCAGCCCTAGTGAGCAGAGGGAACAGCAGAAATTAACATCAAGAGCCTTCACGTGAAACACATACTAATGACCAGGATTTCAAGTCTTGACTCAAAAAAGACACAGCACACCTTTACTCCCAGCACTCGGGAGGCAGAGGCAGGCATATTTCTGAGTTCGAGGCCAACCTGGTCTACAAAGTGAGTTCCAGGACAGCCAGGGCTACATAGAGAAACCCTGTCTTGAGAAAAACACACAATCATAAACAAGCAAAAAAAAACCCTCAAAAACTGGAAATTGGGGGGAATCTATATGGTTGGACAATATAGACTCTATATGGTGTAAATAGTACAAGAGTGAGCCTGCTGGAGACATCCCTGGCTCGGGGGCCTCACTGCACCTGGAGCTGGATACGTGATAGTGGCCACCAGGGCACATCAGTCCCTGAAGAAACAAAGGAAATGGGAAGATAAGGGGTGGAGGATTAGCATCCGGTGGAAAGGCTCCACGGAGGTTGATGTGGGCTCATGGCTAGAGGAGGACCAGTAGCCACAGTATCAGAGGTTTCAGCAAGGCAGCTGGATTCTCCCTGAAGAGTCCATTTGACTTGACAGAGTGCACCAGGCATTCCAGGAGAATAAGGAAGTAACACGGCGAGTGTGACCACATGTGTACTCAGCTGCTCAGTAACGATCCACGGAGCTACACTGTGTGCCTGGCATTGTGCTAAGGGATGAAGCTGTACTTTTCAAACAGCCCAGGTATGGGGAGTTGCCAGGTAAATCAAAGTAGGTGTGACCAGCTGTGTGGGAGTCAATGTTCCTTGGAGGAACAGAACCCATGGCCTCTACGTTTACTGTGCAATTACATATTATACAGGGACTTACTGAGCAGTGGCTGTCTTCATACTGGAGAGGTTGAGAACCTGGTGGCTGTTCAGTCAGAGAAGCCGGACTAGGTCGGCACTGAAGGCCTGGAGGCTTCCGGGGCAGTTGCTGCTGTAGAACTTACTTTAAAAGGCCAGAGAAGCCAGGGTCTGAGGTCAGCAAGGCACAGCAGCATTGGCAGGTGCATGGTGTAGGAGTGGAAGTCATTTAATGGACTGGGAGTCTTCTCTCACAGGCTTATTTTCCCGTCTTGGCCCCCAGACCATTGGATGGCATAGCCTATGTTTAGTCTTTTCTGAAAATACCTTCATGGGCACATCAGAAGTGAGCTTCAGTAAAACATCTCTCAACTCCGCCGCACCAGAAGAGGGCATCAGATCTCATTACAGATGGTTGTGAGCCACCATGTGGTTGCTGGGATTTGAACTCAGGACCTCTGGAAGAGCAGTCAGTGCTCTTAACCACTGAACCATCTCTCCAGCCCCCAGACTCTTTTCAGTACACTGTTGTTGGGTTTGTGGAGAAACCCGTTGGTGGGAAAGCGCAGCTCACAGTATGAAGAGAGACAAGACAAAGTAGATGGGGAGCTAGGATGGTGTGTGGTGTTTCCAGATGTGGTTCATCTTAGGCTTAGGCCACTCTGCAGATTAACGATTCCCTGCTCACCCTGCTCCTCAGACAGAATTTTTAAAGTTGGTTTATACAAACCTGGAAGTTAACTAGTAACAACACGATGGGCTCCCTGCGGGATCTCAGTGCGCATTCCCATCCCCTCAGAGTTGACTTGGTCCCCCGAATTCAGCTGGAAAAGACAAGGATTTCCTCTAGTGTGTCGTTTATTCTGCAGCTGAGCTATTGCCCTGGCAATTCCTAATCCACGTTCTGCTGTGTTGAAATGTGCCTGTTCTAGACACACCATGCAAACAGAATCATATAGTGTGCTGCATTTTTGCAGTTAGCGTCTTTTCCTTGAAACAGTGTTTACCAGGCTCCTTTGTGGTATAGCATATGTAAGCACTTCCGACTTATAGTGGAAAATACTGTTTTGTGGACAAATTCCAAAATTATTCGAACATCCATCAGTAGATATTTGGTTTGTTTCTACTTTTTTATTGTTGTGGATAACATGACTATAAACCTTAACATGCACACACTTTTGTGTGTTGATAGGTTTTTAGTTCTCTGGAATCAATCCTTAGAAGGGGTGTTGTTGGTAGCTGTGTATTTGAGGACCTTCCTATCAGCTTCTCTCCTTTCCCCTGAAGTGGTGGCATCCTTTGACATCTGCACCAGGCGTGCAAGAGAGTTCTGACTCCTCCCCAGCCTGGGCAACACTTGAGGTTGTAGAGAATGGTGTGGTTCTGTGACAGGCTCCTGCTCTGGTGCCGGTTGTCTGTAAGGTGGGTTTTCATTTCTCATTATCTGGCTCCCAAGTTACTGATTTGCTGGCTCGACTCCCCTTTACTCTCCTGAAAACCGAGGTTGGAAAGAACAAGGGAGAACTCAAAGCTGGTTAATGTAGATACACATTAACACCTGTTTACAGATTGCTAGAAAAGCCCAAGTCGGGAAAGGCTGCATTCATGAGCTCAAGTAATCCTTTAGATTTATGACTAACAAACCTGTAGGACTGTAGGTATATCCTTGGAGAGTATGAGACTTGGTAAATTTTGTGTTCATTTGTGGATCTGTTGAAAATGTAAAACACCACAGTGCTAAGGACATATTATTAGGATGACCACTGTGTGGGGAAACTGTAAATGTAAATGTTAATACTGAGGAGTGGAGAAACTCTGTCCAGGTCACAACATGTAAAAACATCTCTGGGGTGGTGTGTATTCTAGCAGCCTCTTGGATCACATATTGGTAGGGTTTACTAGATAGTACCTTGGTGGTGTTTCTGCGAAGTCCCCTCATAAGGGTGGTTAGAAGCAGGCACCTTCCCACAGGGCCCCAGACATAACATAAAGTGTCCTGTTATAAGTAAATATACTTCTGAGTATCATTCTCCAATCTTTTAGAATTCACTGATGTTTATATTGTCTCATAAACTTAATATGCATATAATTAGTACTATTTACTTTAATAGTAAAACCACAACTTTCATTGCATCAAATAAAAATAGCTGTTTCTCTAACACATCTCAAATGCTCTTTATGCAGAACAAGATGTTTAGTATTCTTTTCACATTATCTATTCACTTAATACTTTTTAAATATTTATTGATCCAGGCACTAGATGTCTTAAGATAGAAAGATGTTGTCTGGTCTCTTGGATTATGCATGATGCACAGAGCGGCATCACTGAGATGTGGTGTAAGAAGTCAGGTGCACAGGAAACAGTGGATGCACACAAGGATGCTTTGAGAGTTCTGAAGGCAGAGTGTGAAATTGTAAGTAAATCACGGAGGGCGACAGTTTTACAGCCAGCCGTTCTGACACTTCCTGTATGCCTCTGGCCAAGATGCCCACTTCCTCTCTCTGAGCATCATTAAGGGATTGTGCATGATAAGATCACAGTGCAGAATGAGATGGGTTTTGAGAGACACTGTTGTATGGTGGAGAAGAAGTCAGGCTTTGTTACTCCACCGTGTGTGGCCTTGGGCCCCTCTGTAGGTCTCTAGGACTTGGGTGACCTCATATGTAGTAAAAGGTAACTGTAGTCATAGTGGACCAGAGAACTGTTGGGACTGTTTCTGTTCTTTTACATCTATGGGCATTGGGGTTCTGGGGGACGAACAAGTAAAAAGAACATATCTAAAGCTACAGAGCTAAACAGGCCCGTATTATACTAGGTAAATAAATGGGAAAACCAAAGAGACAGAAAGTTACAAAGGCGGTTCAGAAATGGGAACAAAAAGAAAAGAGAATTACCCCTATGTTGGGGTGTAGCTGGGGTAGCAGGCTTGCCTGGCATTGGCAAGGCCCTGGACTTGATTTCCAGCACTGAGAGAAATGGGAACCATTTATATTGGCTGTGATATTTTCATGAGTCCTGTGAAGATTGAAATTCATTTGGTTTTTGTTGTTGTCTCCTTGCCTATTCATGTGCAGAATGGTCTCGTTCAGC
The DNA here is from genome assembly GCA_902729485.2 of Mus minutoides. NCBI lineage: Eukaryota > Metazoa > Chordata > Mammalia > Rodentia > Muridae > Mus > Mus minutoides. The sequence continues at coordinate 11,819 of CACVCL010022760.1, forward strand.
GTTCTCTATATATGTGGTCGATTTTCTAAAGAAAATGTCAGATAGATTTGATTTCTCAGGTAGGGAATTGGATTGCGTAAAGAATCAATGTGAATAAAAAGGAAGAGATGATTGACGTGAAGGACAAGCTGCCTGCCACGGGGGAGGAGCGACCCTGGAGTGCTGGAAACTCACGATTTTATTTATTGCCCACCTTAAGACTTAAGACTTAAACTTTCTAGTCTCTAAAAAGCATTCACAACTGGTTGTAACAATTGTGTGATTAATGGAAAAATAAAAATGACAGTGACAAACATTTTGCCACCATATGGTCTCAATTGAAATACTGTAAAGATAGAATGTTTGAGCCTCCAGTAGTGATTGAGCAGAGACTCAACCGGTCAAAGTACAGATTTCAGAAGCTTACTGTGTGGCTTCCCTGCAAGCATTTCATGAACGTGTCAGAGATTTACTTAACTTCTTAATGTGGACTCCACAGGATGTTGGGGTTGGCTCCCGAATCATTGAAGAGATTTATTTATTCTTTTTGGAGAGACTTGAAAATATTGACAAGTTAGAAACCAAACTGAGAAATGTCCTGTAGGTAAAACTAGTTTTTGTAGCAATCTTCTCTGAAGGGTAGAAACTGCACCTTTAGGGGACAAAAAGAAAAATCTACAGATTAACTCATGATCTTCCTAAATCGAAGTTAAGTAGCTAGTCAGAGTAATGAATGTATGCTCTGCTGGAGGGTGACATCCCCTTTGAGTAAACCAGCTCTACTGTTCTGGTTTAGTGTTGGTTAGCTGGCCATCCATCCATCCTTTATCTCTCCTGTGTATTTTGGCTGATTTAATTAGGTGTAAAAAGTAGCCATCGATACCAACAGAATCACTAAGTTTAGGACTTGACATTGATACTTTAGTTCTCCCAAGGGCATAAGGTCTCCTGGGAGGCAGAGTTTTCTCTTGGGCTTCATCCTCTGAAAAACACAGTTAGCCTTCATGTCCCTTGGGTTCTGTATTCTCAGATCCAGCCAGCTGCAGATTGGAAACATTTTAGATAGAAGTGTGACGAGCATTCAGTGGTGATGTGCGAGCAGTGATCTGGAGCAATATAAAGGCTACGGGACAGTGAGTGCTATGCAAACGCTGTGCTGGTTTCCGTAATGTTTTTCAGCATCTGTGGACTTGAGTTCCAGGTGAGGGAGATGTTCAGAACCAGTTCTTCGCAGATGCCCGGGAAGCTCTGTATCTGCCTGCTATGCACAAGGCCAGTGTTGAGTCCCGAGCACTGCAGAACAGAACCCGGCTTTGTCTTCTAGTCCTCCAGACTCCCTTCCCTCTTCCCTCTCTTCTCACCTCATTTGCCTCTATTCATGAACTAAATGTCAGGTCCCTACAGCTTCTTCTTGTTCCAAAACCAGAAGTGGCTATTTATTGATTTGGAGTATGTTTTTGTGGTTCTGCCTCAAACCTGGCTTTGCACATGACGGGCAGGGACTGTACCCAAAAGCTACATCTTCAGTCCTTTGTTTTGACCTTTTAAGACAAGGTCTCACTGTGTAGCACAGGCTATCCTCAAACTCAGAACGCTCTAACCTCTGCCTCCTGAGAATCACACCTTTATACACTGCTTAGGAAGTTGCATTCTAGAAAAGCAGGAAACCTGAGCAGGCAAGGTGTCTCAGATTTATAGATTTCAGACCCAGGCAACACAATCCACAAGAAGCTTTCACAGATGTCTTTTTGATTCTCCTTGAGGTTACCGTAAAGCTGGTATTACTCTTTTTTTATTCCCCTGGCAGTCCAGGGGTTAGAACCAAAACCCGGACCAATGTCAGGCAAGAAGGCGGCCAGTGTTTTACATCCCCTTCTCACTGTGCAAAACCTGGACCGTGATTGTGGGCCTGCCGCACATGTTGCCATTAGGATACAGGAACTAATAAAGGTTTTAAAGTTCATCAAAGGTGAATGCCAGCCACAACAGGTCTCCAGTAATTACCAGAGGGTATCTGAGATGCCAGTCTCCTCCTCAAAGAGAGACCCACTGCCCATCTGTTGTTGATAAAATGTTTATATGTTTAGAGGATATGTTTTATACATCCTTAGAAACATACAATTAGAGAACATCTCCATGGCTTGTAGTGCAAGATTTGTCCTCAAACTTAAAAATCCCTCTCTGTGACTCCACCCACTGGGCCCTCCTTAAGGTGGGAAGTTGGACCTTGCTGGACAGCATGTTCAGTTTGCAGGTATCATTGACGTTAGTTTTCGGCCACAGACTGAAACAGTCCCGCCCTGTCATTGATTCTTGCCAGCGAACGTGTGTCAGCGAAGCACCAATCTCTCTTCCAGAAGAAAGCATTGTTTTGTGTGAGCGGTGTTAATCTGAGAGAAATGGGAACCATTTATATTGGCTGTGATATTTTGTCTGACCTGGCAGTTGTATTTTGAAGCTGAGTGTTGCAGAATCCTTTGGCTATTTCTGAAAGAATGTGAATGACAAAACTGTTGTTCAAACCAGTGTTGAGTTGGCCCCTGTTTGCATATCTGTAATACCTGCACTCGGAAGGCTGAGGCAGGAGGAGTCTACAACCAGTCTAGGTTACCTAGTAAATTCCAAGCTAGGAATAATAATAATTTTTAAAAGACAATAAATAAATAAAACAATTTATATTCTTGCCTGTTATCTTTTTTTTTTAAAGGCAAGGATAAACTTGGACATATCAAAGGATACAAGAGCCAAAGATAGTAGAGTTATTTATTTTGACATTCTAAACCATATTGCTACAACATGGGTGAGCTTCAAAAACAGCTGTACCAAAGACTGAGAGAACCTTGGAAACGGGAGAGAGCTCAGCTGTTGTCAGGGAGAGAAATGAGCTGACGGGCGTGGGAGACTTGGGAAAAGAATAGCTCCAGAATTCTGAAGAGACTGACTGTCACAGTGGATCATCATTTGTTCCTCATGCCTTTGTGTGTTTCTTATCCAAGGGGAGAGATTTTCATGAAGCCCAGGAGATGTGAATGGTGTGATGTGCACCAGTTGTGGTAGGACATAGAAACTGATGAAGATGGAGCGCCATGCCTGCTCGCTTTGTTAGTGGCGGGGACTGAGAAGGAAGTAGGAACAGGGGACCCAGGTGAGACACTTCCCTCAGATTTGTAGAGGGATCCTCCTCCTCCTCAAGCTTTCAGAGGTGAGCTTGGAGTGGCCAGGTATCTTCTCCATATCCTCTGCTTCAAAGCATCAGGACCGGTCTGTAGAGGATGCCATAAATCAGTGCCAGGATCATTAGTCAAGCTGACATCCCTTTCACTTTCCCCGCAGCTCAGGATTCTGCACGTAGAAGTCTCAGATGCTCCAGCTGAGCTACATAAAATCTGTTTCATGACTGACTGACTCATCATTGGTCAAGGGTCAAGTGAAGACAAAGGGCAGGAGTTTTTTTGACCCTTTTTTGAGGACTTGACATGGTGTGCATGTTTTGTTGTGTGGATTCTGGTGAGCAGTTGTGTGTGGACGAAGGGTGAACACTTGACTAACACAGGCCTTACTGTTATCACCTCATGGCCGGATCTCAAAAGCAGGAAGTCGGGTAGGGAGATGGTGAGATTGCTTAGCAGGCAAAGGTGCTTGCTGCCAAGTCTGAAGACCCAAGTTCAATTCCCTGGAACCCACATTGTATAGGGTCATATTTGAGGCTTAAATTCACTGGGTCTATTAATTCTAGGACTGGACTTTTCTCTCCTATATGGCGTGTGGGAGAAGCGACTGGAAAGTGATCCTCTATATTACAAAGTATAGATGATTCGCAGGTTTGTGTTTCAGTGTTGTGGGTGGAGCCACGGACCTTCCATGTCATCTTAGCACTCTGTCCTTGAGCTGTACCTACTGCAGCCTGACAATTTTGTCAGAAAAATGACTTTACCTTGTTGGCATCTAAGACCAGTGTTTACAGAGAGGCCCTGAAAGTTCCATAAAGTATTTATTGAGCTTCGATTTAGTGAAGAAAGGGCCTGTCTTTCTGGAGTTTATCTGGATGGAAATATGCCAGGCATGCAGAGGCAGAGCCTTTGGTTGCTATGGGAATGGGTCCCAGGATCTTGGCACATATCATGGTTTAATGTAGGGTTCTTAGTACCAGGAAAGGTGTGGGGGAATTGCATTTCCCCAAAGGTGAGTTAGGATAACCCAGGGATCCCAGCAGGGGCCAAGGTGGGGACAGACCATAGGCCTTGACTGAGATAACAGCCAGCAGAAGTTAAGGTTGACATTGTCAGTAAATAATTCTGTTAAATCCTCACAGCAGTTTTCTGGGGTCTCTGTTCCTAACTGTGTTTAACTGATGGAAAAATCTAAAGAAACAGCCTTCAGGAGTATCCAAAACTAATTATGAATCTCCATGAATTCAATACAGTTTGGAAATTTTTTTTAATAATTTGACTGCTGAACTATTAAAAACCTTGTTTCATGAGTTGTATCTCAGCTAGACCATATTTCAGTGTAGTAAGATCTGTTTGAACGTAAAATGTACTGTTTTGAGCATTTTCAGATGCACAGGTGCTTGATGAGTCTATTCACAGCAGTCACATTTCCATCCAGACTTTCTTCTCTGTATCTTTGAAGCAATGCCACTCCAACGCTCCCTGCCCACACAGCTTCTGACAGCCCCGTTCTATTTCATCTCTGTACACATTGGACTCATTGGGTACCGCATGCAATTGTGCAATGCTTGCCGCTTTATGTTCTTGGTTTTGTGTTTTGTTTTGTTTTCACCCAGCCAAGTGTTCATCCAAGTGTGAAAATGTCCTTACTTTCTAGGGCTGAATATTTTATCTTGTGTATACACCATAGTTTGTATGTCCACCCGTCTGTCTGTCTGTCCATCTGTCTGTCCATCCACCCATCCATCCTCATAGCCATCTGTCCATGTACACATGTACACACACTTGTGTCAAGTCTTTTGTTTGGTTATTACGAATTATGCTGCTGTAAATCCATGTCTGTAGATACCTGGTTTAGCTCCTGCCTTCTTCAGTTCATTTGGGAGTTTACCCAGAAGTGGACTGCTAAGACAAATAAGAATTCTGTGTTTAATTTTTTTTTGAGGACCCTTCAAAGTGGTTTCCATGGTGGCTATAATATTTTACATTCTCACCAACAGTGCATAAATATTCCAACTTTTCCACGTGTTCAACACTTAAGAATAGTCATGATAAATGGATGTGAACATTAGTGTGGTCTGCACATACATATGTATAGGTCATATGAAAAGAATTCATTTATGTGACTTTGAAGGGAAATCTCTGACTCTGTCAGGGGACTTTCTCCTCATAGCCTGTGGCAGTGCGGCTTGGCTGGTGAACCTGTCATTCAGAAGGTAGTTTCAGTGGATTAAGAGGGAACACACTGGGGTCATACTTCCTGGTGCAAATGGCCGCTCTCATCGTTGCCCGTGATGTGATTTCATAGGACTTAGATTTTTACCTCTATAAAATGAATGTGATAATACAGGATGTAGTAGCCTCACTTTACAGCACAGTAAGTTCCAGATCTAGTGGATGCCTATAACTGCATAGTGCCAGCCTGATGTATGACCAGCATCATGTCTCTCTATCCATCCGTCCGTCCATCTGTCTCTCCCTTCCTCCTCCTCTCTCTGACAATCAATCTGTCCATTAATGGATAACGTCTGTTGCTACTGGTAGTCATAGAATAGAAGGGAAAGGAGCTCATTGGCTTTGCAGAGGGAAGATACTGTGGAAGGGTGTTCAGTGGGGGAAGTGGGCCCCTTATATTCGTCAAAGTTGCCACAATAGTTTGAGTCTAAAATCTTTGTCCTTAGACTGGACAGAGGTGATTGTTGTCCGATCAAAGACCTGATACTTTTCTCTCTGTAAATAGTGGGCAGCTTGGGGCAGGGCAACTGGATCCTAGTAGAGTCTCCACCCCAGAGAAGGTTCCTGTTGGTTATGTACAATGTTTCTGGTATCAGTGGATGATTGTAGAATTGAGGTTGGAGTTGATCTCATCACCTCTCAGTAATGCTAAGAGGCCAGTGAGCAAACCCAAGCAGATCCAAGGTCTCAAAGAGCCACCTTCCCTTCCTGTGGATGCTGCCTCATGCTAGCCAATAAGTTAAGCATTGGGGGAGGAGTGAGAAGGGCTGCAGATTCGCACATAAGCTTCAGCTGCCAGTAGCTTTAGCCTGGCTTTCTCCTTCGTGGCACCCTGATATCTCAGTGAATCTTGATGTAGGACCTTGGTTAAAAGATAGACTTGATGGTCCCACTGCCAATGTAGCTTTAATCAGCTGTCTGGAAAGTGCAGAGTGAGGGGCAGTGGACCATGCCACCAGACAGAAGGACCGATACGGTAATAGCAAAGTTCAGAACCCTGATAAAACTCAGAGTTGAAATGGCAGGTGTTCAGACCAGTTCCCAACCAGGTTCCTGTCCTGGAGCACATGACCACGACACCCCACTAAGACGACCATGACAACCTGTCAGTGTAGCATAGAGCCTAGAGTTCTCCATGCTAATGAGGTGTCTAGGTGTCCTGAGTGTTTAGCCTATGAGCATCCCTTCCGAGGCATCCCTTCCTGCAGAAGGTATTTAATCTCTGGTTCACCCTGATAAGTTGTATGCCTCTTCATCAGCTATGAATAAACAGTTGGGACAAGCAAGGACTGTCTCCTTCATCAAGGACCATGTGTGTTGGGGGGAGGGGTACGTGTTTTATTATACAGAGCCTCACCTAAGTCTCCCATAGAGGACCTCTCTTCCAGCCCCTCTGCACTCCTGGCACTCGATCAGAGCTAAGCCACCTGCCCCTACTCCCCTCTACCATGTGGGTCCTGGAAACTGAACCCAGGATAGCAGTCTTGACTGAAGGTGTATTTATACGCTGAGCCACCTCACTGAGCCTGTGTCTATCTGAGCTTTAAGGAGTGATTAGTCTGATGTGGTGATGCCCACTTAATCTCAGGGCTGGGTAAACTGAAATAGGATGGTGAGTTCAAGGCCAGCCTGGCTACATAGTGAGGCTCTATCTCATGAGAGCACCACCACCACCAAACAGAAAAGGGAGCGAGAACTGTCTGGGTATTTTCCCATTTTGATCTGGATTAACTTGGTGGCTTATTCTTGCCACTGAGTTGAACTCCGTATGAATGTTTTTTCTTTCTTTCTCTTTTCTGAAGCGGAGCCTCACTGTGTGTTCTATGTATTCAGCATCCTCCTGCACCATCTTCCAGACGCTGGGATTACAGGTGTGCACCATACCTGGCTGTGAGTCCAGTTTTATGCTGAAGTTTCTTGTTTCCTTTTTTGAGACAGGGTCTCACTGTGTAGCTCTGGTTGTCCTGGAATTTGCTATGTAAAATGGGCTGGCCCTGAACTCCCAGATATCTACCTGCCTCTGCTTCCCAGGTAGATCCAGGGCATCTACCACCATGTTCATCCCTTATGTTGAAATCTGTAGTGGATCTTGAGATGAGTTAGTTTACTCTGTAGGATCCAGCTTTATTGTAGGATGTGTGTGTGTAGGGTACAGTTCTGCAACCCCATTTTAATAAATGACACCGTCTCTTCCCCATTTTTGGTACCTTGTCAAGTATGAGTTGATCCACTGATGGCTAATTAGCATTCATTGTAAACTTGGTAGAATCTAGACTCGCCTCGAAGCTGGGCCTGTAAGCATACTTGTGGCAGATTGTCTTGATTACATTCCTTGATGTGGGGATAGCCTATCTTAATTGTGGGTGAGATTGTTCCCTGGCTGGTACCCCAGATTATTTATGTGTTTTTGATTGTGGATGTGATGTGATTAGCTGCTGTAAGCTCTGGCCTTGGTTTTCCTCTCCATGATAGACTGTACCTTAAACTAGGAGCTAAATTAAACCTTCTCTACTATAGGTTGCTAGTAATTAGAATATTTTATTATAGCAACAGGAAAAGAAGCTAAAACAGCTCCCTGTCCTGTTATGTTGCTCTCTCTATCCATTTTTATGTCAGTATCATGTTTGAATTATGATAGTTTAATAATATAATTTGAAGTCAGGTAGTCAGAAGTCAAAAATAGCTTTGCCTGTTGGGAGCCTTTTATGGTCGCATGCGATTTTCAGCTCTTCCCCCATTATCTGTTGTAGAGATTGTGTGGAATTTTATAGGTTGAGGAATACAAACACTTTATATTAGTTTTTATAATAATAATGTTTTGTTTCATCTCTTCAGTTCCTTGGTTTGAATTTATGTTTAGTTTTTAAAACTGCTCTTGCCAATAGGATTGTTTTCTTGATTTCTCTGCAGATGATTCACTGTGAGCAGATAGAAAGGCTGTTGATTTTCGTTGATTCAGTCTAACAGTTTTGGCTATAGTCTCAGCAGAGTTTTCTCTACATGCTGTTCTGCAAGCTGGGGCAATATCAGTTCTTTTCTGAATCTTTCTTCCTTCCTTCCTTCCTTCCTTCCTTCCTTCCTTCCTTCCTTCCTTCCTTCCTTCCTTCCTTCCTTCCTTTCTTTCTTTCTTTCTTTCTTTCTTTCTTTCTTTCTTTCTTTCTTTCTTTCGACAGGTTCTCCCATGACCTAGGTTGACTTTGACCTCACTATGTAGCCAAGGATAACCCTGAACTCCTGATCATCTTGCTCTCCCCTCCACCACCCTCGTGTTGAGAGTGTAAACATGAGCTGCCACACCTGGCTGATTTCTCAATTCTTGTTGCTTCCCTAACTGTTTTAGATTGGACTTTGATTATTACGGTGGCATTGTGGAACATAGGCACCCTTGCCTTGTTCCTGGTCTCAGAGGGGTAGCTTGTGAGATCCCTATTAACTACTGACTTCGTGGCTTGTTATGCATGGCCTTTACAATGTTGGCAATCGATGTTATTGGATGTCATACTTACTGAAGTTTTCTCCTGGATGTTGAATCCCACCCGAGGCCTTCTCTGCATCTCTTGCAATGAATGAGTGGACGCATGACATTATCCTTCACTTTGTTAGGGATCCGTACTCATCAAGGCTTGAGGTTTTCTTCCAAGTTTGGGATATTTAAAACCCCATTCTTCTTTACTTGTTTCCCAATGGCCTCTGTGAGTCTTCAGGCTACCCCTTTGGACCTTGCCCACTGCTAGATTCATTCCTGCCAAGCAAGCTCCTTCACACACATACACACAATCCACCACCAGGCCACGTTGATGGCATCCCCTTACCTCCAGCCATGCCTTGGTCACAAGCCCATGCCACCATTGTCTCTTCCTGCAACTTTGGCAGCCTCCAGTGCTGCCTGACAGCTTTTGATCTCTGGCTTTTCTGTGCTGCCCAGCCACTGCTGGCTGCTTCGGTGTCTAGGAGTGGGCCCAGCCACTGCTGGCTGCTTCGGTGTCTAAGGGTGGGCCCAGCCACTGCTGGCTGCTTCGGTGTCTAAGGATGGGCTCTAAGGGTGGGCCCTAAGTCCGCCTTGTCTTACCTACCTTTCTTTAGCTGGGGTCACTGCTTCAGACTGTTGAAATTTCTGGTTGTTTGCTGTGACAGCTGTTCTGGTGCCTCTTCTAAGGGAGGCCGTTCAGGACCGAACACTACCCACACTGTTGGAATCACATACCCTTCCCCATACACCCTGTAAGTGGCCAGGATGGGGTTTGCTGGCCACTGTCCTTGGACCACTGTGTTTGGCCTACATCCAGGCTTGAGGAACCTAGCAAGCATTTGGTGTGTGACTGAACAAGGAAATGAACAACTCACTCTTCATTTGATGTTTGTTGTTGCTAAACAAGCAAATCAGAGGAACCCTGCTTCAACAGAGAAGGCATTCCCCTCCCCCACCCCCCAAGCTGTTTGCTAGAATGACAGCAGTCTTGGCTGTCTTTGTGGGCATCCTTACTGCCTGTGGCTCTGAGCTGCTTATTGTCTCCTTACTGCCAGGGGCAGCCGAGGAGGTGATAATTGCTGATCTCCAGGTTCTCTTGCATCAGGATACTTGGTCTAAGAGGGACCCTGGGGACTTGCAGAGAGACTGCCACAGCACTGTAGTCCTGAAGAGTTTTTGGAGAAGAAGTGATCCTGCCAACTTTGACAGATTGGGGTTGAGGGAATGATGCCAGGCTCTGTCTTTGCTTTTTACATGAAATTTAAGTTTGATTCTATAGGTCGCACTCTATGACACGCGTGCCTGTCTAGTTTGCCAGATATTGAACCAATGAAAAGACTGGCTTTGTCGGACGGGCAGGTAGGGGCTCCAGTTGCTACTTAGGGTCATTGTCCTTGGAATATGACTTCTGTCCTTTAGTCCTAAGATTGCTGCCATTATGAGAACTGACGAACAGCCAGTTGGAGAGAGCATGCACAGGTCTGGGGCAGTAGGTTAGAGGAGCTAACCCCACAGCAGTCTGGCCTTTGCATGTGCGGGAGCCTGCTACAGCACCAGCAGATCAGTACAGGTTCACCTCTGCATGTGGGCCTTCCTGGCTTTGCATCTGCTGCAGCATTGAGGACAGATCTCCTGGGCTGGGAACCTGGGGGAGGTTGCCACGTGTCTTAGGAAACCTCATAAGGGCTGAGAGCCGTCAGAGGGGAAGCCAGAGAATGTCAGGGACAACGATGCTGTCTTAAGGTTTCTGTTGCTGTGAAGGGACATCATGACCATGGCAACTCTGTTACAAAGAAAAAACGTTTCATTGAAGCTGTCTTACAGGCACAAAGGTTTAGTTACTCCGTTTTCTCGTCATGGTGGGAAGTATGCCAGCTTGCGGGCAGACATAGTGCTGGAGAAAGGAGTACTTCATCCAGATCTGCAGGTGGGGATGGGGTGGTGGGAACGAGAGAATGAGAGAAGGGGGTAGTGACTGACTCTGCCCACCCCCAGGGACAGTTCCTCCAAGGCCACACCCACATCATTATGGCCACACCCACACCAATATGGCCACACCTCCTAATGCCATTCTGTAAGCATTCAAACAAGTGCCCATGGGGAACTTTATGTATGTATGTATGTATGTATGTATGTATGTATGTATGTATGTATTTAATGTAGTCACCATTGCTCTCTTAAGACACCATTGCAGATGGTTGTGAGCCACCATGTGGTTGCAGGGAAATTGAACTCGGGACCTCTGGAAGAGCACTCAGTGCTCTTAACCAATGAGCCATCTCTTCAGCCCCAGGGGTGGAGGGTTGGGGGGAGTTCTTATTATGCCTTTTCAAACAACTGAAAATGTCTCCTTTAAGCTGGTCACTTCAGGTTCCTCTTTTTACAGAACCGTGACTATTCAGTGACTTTGGTATATTACTAATGAGCAGTTACCAGTAGAAGAGCCCTGTTACCATCAGTGTCTTAGTTTCTTCCCTGTGGGTCTGATAAAATACCCCGACGAAAGCAACTTCATGATGGAGAAAGGCTGTTCTGGCTCACAGTCTGCTGTGTCAGGGGAGTCCTGATGGCAGGAACAGAGGCAGCTGTCACAGTACAGCAGTCAAGAATCTGACAGAATGATGGGAGCTGGTGCTCAACTGCTCCCCTTTTTATGCAGTCCAGGTCAGCAGCCCGGGGAATGCTGCAACCCCTGCTCAGGAGGGGCGTCTTCTCACCTGATTAACATAACCCTCACAAGTGTGCCCCCAGGGCTTGTTTCATAGATGGTTCTATGGCCTGTCAAGTTTAACTATCATAGTTAGTAAGTTGTTTATTTACACTGTGAATTCAAGTCCAATTGGGATGATAATATGACCATCTTGTGGTAAGAGGTATTTTAAAGTCTAAGCAATTGTCTTATAAATAGATGTTTTTAATATTTATATCTTAGCTCTCGTTGAGCATGTGCAAGCTCTTGGGTTAAGTCTAATCCAGGACACCCTCATCGTATCTCACAGTCAGGTGCAGATCTGTGTCCCTTCTTTCAGTTTAGTGGAGCAAAGCTGGGCTTAACACAGTAGTTAATAAAGTATAGGTTTAAGTATAAGGGTCAAGAGAAAGAAAGATCCTCACGCATGTAAGACATACCTGGGACCATGGGTGTGGGCTTTTCAAAGACAGGCATTGAGATGACTCACTGGGAAAAGGGACGGGCTGCCAGGTCTGATGGATGACTTGAGTTTGATTCCTAGGACTCAGATGGTGGAAGGAGAGATCTGTCTTATGCAAGTTGTCTTCTGGCCTCTGCCATATGTTCATTGTCACAGAGAGAGAGAGAGAGAGAGAGAGAGAGAGACCCCTTATTTGATTAGATTTTTTAAAAAGAATTAAGCATTTCCTTTTCTGAGGGAAAAGTAAGCAAGAAACATAGGGCTCCTCAAGGGAGAGCATCTGGTGTAATATATTTGCAAACTCATGATACTCTTTCTGTTTCTCTGACTACCTCATTTAGATTGAAATTGCTCACCTCCAAACATAATAGTACCAACAGTTTCCACCCCCGATGTTTTCTGTGCGTCGGTGCAGAAATGACACAATACAATACTCTGCCTTCGGACTTGCCCTGTGAGATTTCCTCTCAATGCTGGGTCGTAGCAGCAACCACAGCTTCCAGTGAGCTCCATGACCACTGAGAAACAAGCATTTCCTGTCTCTTTAGGTGTCCATCAGAATGTTTCCAGCTGCTGGGAGCCAGTGCTGTCTCACATAATAAAACACTTGGGGAAGAGTGGTGAGGTCCCTGCGCTCTTTGGGTGTCTCTCACGGGGCAAAGATGGAAGGCGCAGATAAAGCAATGCAGGTGGAGTGTCTCGGGTTAACAATGACAGAATGATGGGGAGGAAATCAGAAGCAGACCAATAGGCATGGAAACGTGCTCATGCTGTGTTTATTAGAAGGTGCTGAGACTGAGGGAGGTTCTTAGTCCCTTCCTATTCACAGCTTCTTCTTGGGTCATAGAGGAAAGAGTAGGTATCCACTAAAGACATGGCCATGCCTTGGCCCACTACCTGCCACTGTAACGGAATAGCACAGGCTGGGAAATGATATATGATGAAAGTATATTTACCTCAGTCTCAGAGGCAGTCGAAGATGGAGGAGCAGCAGCTAGATTCTAGATTCCAGAGGATGGAGGTCTAAGTCAAGGGCTTTTGTGCTGCATTCTAATGTAGTGAGAGACAGAGAAAGATGGAAGAAAGCAAGAGGAAGCCAAGCTTACATTTTCAGTAATGACCTTACTTCTACAATAGTGCATTAGTCTGATTATGAGGGCAGAGCACTCGGTGTAGTGATCAATTCGTAGATGCTTCCTATGTCAGTTAAGTTGCAATGTGAGATTTGAAGGGGCTCTCTAGTAGCTACTTCTTCTGTTGCTGTGACATATACCTGGCAGAAGCACTGAGAGGGAGGGGAGGTTTATTTTGGTTCATAGTTTCAAGGGATAGAAATCCCTCATGGAAAGGAAGCCATGATGGTAGGATGGCTGCTGTCTCTGGGAGAAGCATGAGGCAGGTAATCACATCACAGAGGTAGACAAGAAGCAAAAGACTTGGACCAAGATAAGAAGCAGGTATCACCTTCAGGGTCTGCCCCCATAACCCATTTCTGCTTGTGTGAACTCAGTCCCCAAAGCTCCACATTGTCCCAACACAGTGCCACCAAATACATGAACCTCTGAGGGACAGTTCATAGTCAAACTCTAACAGGGACCTTGAAACCATAGTGACTCACAAAACTGATGTCTTGGTCCTTTGCAGGGAGGTTTCTGCATGGCCAGCACCTGAATGCTGTCTGTAAACTTAGAATATTGCAATCAAACTCATCAATAGAATGTGATGGCTGCTCAGGGGCCCCCATGAAAGCTACTGGCCATGCATCTTTATTGGGACAAAGAATTGTGTTGCCTGCGAGTCCCTTTTTTCAACACAGAGCTGCTGAAAGAAATAGGTGCTGGGGCAGGCCCTGTGGTCGTTTTCTTCCCTGTAACTTTCTCTTAGTGGAGTTTTGTTCCAATTTGCTCCTTTCAAGTTTCCCTGTGGTTAGGCCCCATTCACTCCTTGATTCAAAAGAATGAGAATGTAACATACTGGTTGGCGGACCAGAGCCTCCCCTTCTAACGAAGTGACTCTAGATCCACTTCTGCCAGACCAAGACATACTTGTGGCAGGGCGAAGGGTGAGCTGCCTAGGTGTGACGGAGAGCTGGTTACCACTGGCTGCAGTCATTGGTGGTGTCATTGCACGCTATTGTCAAATGCCTAATAGTAAGGTCTGTGCCAAGAGTTGTGAAGGGCTCTGCAAGAAGACGTGGTCCACGTGTTAGCTCCAGCAGAGGAAGGCAGCTTAGTGTGACAACAGAGAGTGTTTTGGCTACAGTGTAGTGTTGATGTGGTGATCTGAGCTGCCTGGCTGCCCAGAGTGGGGCGGGGCAGGGCGAGGTGGGGCCTTTCTGGACCCTTGTCTTTTCTGGTAGAAGGACACGCTACTGTTGCCTTCCCTGAACCGTGAACTTTCTTTACTCTTGGATGGAAACCAAGCAGAAAGCTGATTTCTCAAACCAGAGATACAGTTAGTACAAAAACCAAAGACTCTCTGAAATGTGGAAGTGCTGGGGAAGCACAGCGCACGCACGGCACGCCCCTGTAAACATTTGAACTGCGGCGCTATGCTCTCCTGTCCCTCTTGGGCATTTCTGTGTCAGTGGCACCGTCAGCCTGAGCCTGGGAGTGCACTGGCACACAGCCCGAATCTGACTGGTCTGCCTCCAGCAAGCAGAGGCGATTGCTTTTGGTCCAGTGACCTTCCAAGTGCCTCCAAGATTAAGGCCACCCATCTGGAAAAGCTCTCATTGCTCTGAATGGTGAGTGCAGGAGGCAGAGTCATAGGCTCCATGGTGACTTCTGTCTTGGCATCGGTGCAAGCCTTAGGTGGCCTTGGCTGGTGGCCGCTTCAGGATTTTTCTGCTGTCACAGAGGCATATGGAGGATAGGGTGAACTATGGGTAATCTAGACAAGCCACTAGACAACGTTAGATGGCACTTTTTCAAGACTCTTTGAGCCCCTGAGTTCATATGAGGTAAAGGAAGGAAGAAAGGGATAGAGCCTGTACCTGAGTGGACATTACCTGCCTGCTTCTATATCGCATACCACACCTGTATGAACCCCGACTTCAGAGACAGCAAGATTTTCTCTAGGTTTAAAGCCTACCTTTGAAATCCCCATTTTCATTCCAATTTCACCAAGGAATGTAGTTTAGCCCCATAACCTAGATAAGGAAAGCCTGGGACCATAGCATGCTTGTATGAAATAGACATATTTTTCAAATACACAATTATTGTATCTTACGCAGTTACCCAGTTTCACTTCTAATGCATAAACATTCAGCTTATGTCATTGAATATTTAAATGAAGCCACAGCACATGGCTTCAGAAACCGCCTGTCTCTTTACATGGGACATTGCTGAGGCCCAGATTCTCAGGTGAGCACCCCCTTCATTGAGCTGCTTGTGCATAATGAAACCATTTTGCCCCCTGGAATTCGAAACTCAAATGCATATGACTGCAGCAACATTGTAAATTGGGATAAAGTGAAAGCTGTATTATATAGCTATGATATAATCTGATGGGATGGCCTGAACTCTAATAAGGAATTGAAAAAACGACAACATCCTCCCATAAGTGTGCTCTTTCTTATATGGAAATAGATTATTTATTTGGAATACAACCAGTTTCCAGAATGCAGGGTGCTAAAATGTTGGCTTCTGGCCTCTGTCTTTTGTGTGTGTGCGTTTTTGTTTTGTTTTGTTTTTGTTTTTGTTTTTTTCAAGACATGGTTTCTCTGTATAGCCCTGGCTGTCCTGGAATTCACTCTGTAGACCAGGCTGGTCTTGAACTCAGAAATTCACCTGCCTCTGCCTCCCAAGTGCTGGAATTAAAGGCATGCGCCACCACGCCCAGCTTGGCCCGGTGTCTTTACCAGTGCCCTGCAGTAATACTGAAGTGACAGGAAGGTGAGGGCTCCTCTCTCGGGAGGGACGTAGGCTTGCCCGGCAGGAGCACTTGTCATTCTGTGGATGCCACACTGGAATGGGATCATGTGTGTTTGAGGTGAAGGTGTGTGTGTACGTGATGCTGTGAAGTACTTAGAATTTTAGCTTTTTTTTTTTTTTATCTGCATGTGTTTGAGCTGCATGACTCCTTGTTCCCACAGCCGTCACAGCTTGCTGACAAAAGCTGAGTAATTTGATATTCAGGTGGCACAGAATAGGCATCTGTACTATTTGCCAAGAAATGGAAAGCCTTGAAAAGCCGAAATACGATGCATGCATTTGCGCACAGCTTCCTGCAGGAAGAGGTGCAGAAGGTTTTTAAGTCTGTTCCTGCGTTACTGAGGTGTGCTTTGACATGCAAAGGGATTAATTGCACATTTACAAAATCAGCATACAAATCATTAACTTTGATCAATGAACTGATTACTAGTTAAAAATGAAAGGCCTAGGTGTGGTAGCTCATATCTGTAATTCCAGCACTTGGGAGGGCTGAGGCCTAAGGAATCTTGTGAGTTTGACGCCAGCTTAAACTCTACACTGAGTTTCAGGGGCAGTGTGTAATACACAGTTAAGCCTTGTCTTTAAAATAAAAAGTGACTGAATATTGCTACTAGCTTAGTAATTATCAGCATTTTAAAAGTCGTCTGTAGAACAACATGCTATTGCTGTCACAACATAAACAGACCTGTTTATAGCATAATTAAAACGTAGTTAGGCCGGCTGACGATATGGCTCAGCAAGTAAGAGCACTGACTGCTCTTCTGAAGGTCCTGAGTTCAAATCCCAGCAACCACATGGTGGTTCACAACCACTCATAATGAGATCTGACACCCTCTTATGCTGCTGTCTGAAGACAGCTACAGTGTACTTATTTAAAATAACAATAATAATAATAATAATAAATCTTAAAAAAAAACATAGTTAGGACCACCAAACGCTATAACCTTCAGTTTCATGGTTGAAAATAAGTTTCAGTAATTTCAGTGCTTACCTCTCTGAGACAGTTTTCATAGTTTCTCCTCCTCCTCCTCTTCTTCTTCCTCCTCCTCCTCCTCCTCCTCCTTCCTCTCTCTCTCTCTCTCTCTCTCTCTCTCTCTCTCTCTCTCTCTCATATGTGAATCTATATCACCCATCTAAATATCTGTTATCTGTCAATCATCTATATATATCATCTGTCTTATCTATCTTGATTTTTTTTTTTTTTTTTTTTTGGTTTTTCGAGACTGGGTTTCTCTGTGTAGCCCTGGCTGTCCTAGAACTCACTTTGTAGACCAGGCTGGCCTCGAACTCAGAAATCTGCCTGCATCTGCCTCCCGAGCGCTGGGGTTAAAGGCGTGTGCCACCACGCCCGGCTATCTTGGTATTTTTGAGACAACATCTCATATATAGCCTAGGCTGATCTAGAACTTGTCATATAACCCAGACTGGCGCCAAACTCAAGATCCTCCTGGATCAGCTTCTTAAGTGATGGGATCACCTTGAGCCTTTACACCTAAAGCAGTCTTTTTTTGTCCCAGTAGCATTGGTAGCCTCTGCTGTATGAAACATCCTAGGGGGCATAGGACAGCTCCCATAGAAAAACTATGTGACCTCAGACTGATATATCTGATGTGTGCAGAACAAATAGTGTTATCCTTATCCTCAGTCTGCCAGGCAATCACCTGGTAGATGATGAGGACAGTGAAATCAGACTTGATTTTTTTTTTCCTTTAAAGTACTTTTCAGAGTCTTCAGAGGTACCTGGAGAAAGCAGAGGAGGAGATGCCGGGGCAAGGTGCTAAGCAGTAGGGCCAATTGAGCTACATATAAGGTGCTGAGAACCAGAGAGAAAGGGCTCCTGTGTTAGAGAGGGAGGAAGAGTTACTCAAGAGCCTCCTCACTTGAGTTAATGAAATCATGGCAAAGTACATGCCTATGGAACAGGCAAAGAGAACTGCCTCTAGGTGTTGCAAAGAGACTCCAAGTCAGGATTATGTGTATTCAGTTGGGCGGGTTGGCAGACATATAGCTGACCCCTACACTGGAGGGGAGGAGTGGTCACTTAAACCCACAACCTGAAAGAATCTGAGACATAAGGGGACAGAGCCAAAGCAGAGACAGATGCCGCCCACAGAGGTACTGGGGCCTCCTTCCTTCCACTCCCAGATCCCCTCCCACACTTGGCTCCCATTGACCAGACCTACCAGCCGCCTTTAGTCATGGTAGCTAGGAATTGTGATCCCCTGTGGCAGAGACAACACCCACAGGAGAGAGAAACCAAGAGCAGAAGAGGACCTGCAGTGGGGCCAGCCTGTGGGCTAGAGGAGTAAGCCAGGGTGGAGAGCTTGCCTCGCTTGCTCAAGGTCCTCAGTTTTCAGTTTTCGTCGGTCGTCGTCTTAGTCGTTGTGGTTGTTTGTTTTAGTAAGCACCACAGAGCCTAACAGAATGGAGCCTGGCTGGCGTGAGGTCTGGAGACCTGTCGCCAGTAACATAGCATTCCAGGGACAGTTCATTTGCAGATCAGGAAGTACTCTGGTGACAGAATGAAGGCTGGAGGATGGGGGGGGGGGTGATCAGGACTACAAGATGGGAGGGAGCTGGGGCAGACCCAGTGATAAGGTAGTGTGCTGCTCCACACCCCTGGAGGTCTTGTGAGCCAGGCAGTGATGGTCTCTGAGACTTGGTGGCCACAGAGACTAGGGGCAGAAGGGCTGAGATGGTCTCTAGGTTCTGGCTGATAGGTGACAGTGGTTGCACATCCCCACCCTGCATCAGTCAGACCGAGACCTCAGATCGTACTGAACCTAAAGCATAGTGTTCATCCTTTGAGTTGCCGACATCTCTCCCTCTGTGCTTCGGGCTTTTTTTTACTGAGTGAAACCAGGATTGCTTGGACCCACCACTGCAGTGCCACCGACAAGTATTCTGAGCCGGCTACTGAGTGACCAGTAGGAGAGAATGTAGTGTATGTGGCGTGGGTAAGCCAGACAGAACGACAATTTATATCCTAGCCAGGACACGGAAGGATGGTGTAAGATGCAAAGAAAAAACCTATGAATTGCCTGTTTTTGGAACATTACTTTTAATGGTTTTTGGGTCATTTGTCTGAACGTAACCGGAACCATCGAGATGAACGGGGATGGGCGGCTATTGCACGGCAGTCCCCAGCCTCGCTGGTTTTCCTACGAGCATCGGGTGTGCTCCAAGGTGGTGTCTGTAGCCCAGTAAAGCTGATTCGTACTTTTACACCCTTTAACATTTCTGGTTCCAATTGAAATTAGTTGGTCACAGATGTTTTTTTTTGTTTTTGTTTTTTTGGGTTTTTTTTGATTTCTCATTACAAGTGGGGAGAAATATTCCACTGTGAAGTTCATTCACCCCTGAGTCCAGCTTGTGGGCAACTGGATTTCACAATATTCCCATCTCGAATTCTTTCTTGTATTTCCCTTCATAAGCATCTCTGGCAGGAGTCCCATGATTTATAAGCCTTGCCATGAAGCCAGTAATTGAATTGCGGCCCTTGTTAGTTAATGGGGGTCATAGCATCAGTTCTAAATAATGCAACTTGGTGTGTTCCTCGGAGCTTCTGGGAAAGCTTTTGTTCCTTCCTGTGATTTTCACTTTCCACTCTAAAGCAGTAAACAGCCCTGCTTGGCTCGTGGACAAACAGTAAATCGTTAGCTTTCTAAGCCTGTTCAGATGGAGTCTGGATCTAAATTTAAATGTTTTCAAAGTAAATGTTTAACCGGTGTAATAAAAATGTAAGCATCTTCAACCTAGAAAAATAGGGGCAAGCAGTGTCTAGAGTGCTACTTGGGTGGCTGAGGCAAGAGGATGCTGTTCAAATACAACTTAGTGAGACCCTGCCTCAAAGTAAAAAAGTAACGAGACAAATAACAACGACACAGTATCATTGGGAAAAGGGGCCTTGATATAGCTTGGTGGGAGATATTTGTCTAGCATGTGTGAAACCTCTAAATTTAATAACCAGTTAAAAACACAGAAGTATGTCATGATCTGTCACCTAAATGAAGATATACTCAGGAAAACTGATACAGTCTTGTATCAAGATAATATAGTCTTGAATAAGCTTAAGTGTTTAATCTCATGGTTCTCAAACCTTAACAGCCCATAGACTTGCTCATATTCCCACAATATCATTATGCTTTGGTAATGCACGTGGTAAGTTTCCACCCCCATGGAAGCACATACGGATTTTCTTACTTCAGTGGTACAGAAGTGACCCCTGCAATTGGTCTTGAAGAATGGTTAGGTTTTATACTCAGGGTATGTAGACATCCTTTCCCATGATTCTCAGCGCTCATTGCATTGGGCCACCTCTCCAATGGCAGGCACTGCTCTGCTTGCTGTACCCGGATTAAGGACTGCCCCCAACCCCACCCCAAGCTGCTACCTGAGAGTTGAGACTGGTCACCTTCATTCACCTCCTCCCAGGCACACCGTGTTCCCAGCTGCTCTTTCCTCATGCCAACTTCCTCTCACCACCCTGAACCCCCTCAAGGAGCCTGGCCTGCTGCTTGCACCCTCTGGAGGATCATGGCATCCTGAGTTGATTAATAGTCGCCTCTTATTTCATAGACGGCATGAAGCACAGGTTGCTGAGATGGCTCACTGGAGATTGTGTGACAGTAGCAGGTTTAGCATCTAGGCATAGCCCCATGTCTTCCAAGGAGCATTTTCAGACACCCCAGCATGCTTCTCTGTAGCGCTTGAGCCTCCAGGGCTTAATGCAGGCTTTGTCCTGGACTAAAAAGGTCTTGTGGTGCCCTCTACTGGTGTCACTAACTTCAGCCCCGCTCTAAGGCGGGAATCCTGCCGTCCCCTTTGTGACTGACACAAGCCCTTGAAAGATTATTACTGCTACTCGGCCTTATGGTCAGTTCTTGACACTTGACTCTGTGGTTCATTTTAGGACTCTGAGATGTATGGAAGTAAGCATGCTCCCACAGTGCTGAGGACAGACAGGCAGTCTAACTGTTGGCCCCTTTCGCCTCTCAGGCAGAATCAAGACTCAGCTCCTGTGGCTTATTCAAATGCACCCACC
>CACVCL010022761.1:0-32714 GCA_902729485.2 Mus minutoides
TACTAGCTGATTGTACAGACAGCAGATACACTGAGGCTGCTGAGTTCTTCCCTGAGAAGATCTTTTTGAAACAAAATATCAACAACTCTGATTTTACTGTTAATATTTTTGGCCACAGAAAGCTTCTGTTTCTTACCTTGGGCTAAATGTGCAAGGCCCTGAGAATCCCCCCTTCAGTGAGGTAGGGTGTTCCGGGCCCAGGTCATAAAGCTGGTGTTCTAAAGGGGAAGGTGGTCGCTGCTTTCTCACCAAAGGCCTGCCCTGTTAATGTACAAGCCGACCTGCTGTAAGCTAATCCACTCGAATCCCCTGAGCCTGAGCCCCTGGAGAGTGCCAGAAGACAGTAAGTTCTCAATAGATGTCTGTTGAATTCCTATCAGTTTGTTTATAGGACAGCAGAGTTATTTTAGAAGAAAATGTGATTGGTTCAGAAGTGTTTTTAAAAGAAATGTTTCATATCAAAGTAATACATAGATACAGTGTGAAAGTTCAGATGATACTGGAAAACCTTAAGTGAAAGCCTGCGGTGCCTTCCCGACCCCTCCTCATCCTTCTGCCTCTGTCCTCCGGGGGCCTAGGGTCAGCCTCCAGCCAGTTCAGGCCTTGCTTCTTGTTTTTAGATACTGTGAGATTATATGTATCCAGTTTCAGAGTTCTCTTCTAACTTTGGCAGATAAAGAATGTCTCACTGGGCGTGGTGGTGCACGCTTTTAATCCCAGCACTTGGGAGGCAGAAGCAAGTGAATTTCTGAGTTTGAGGCCAGCTTGGTCTATAGAGTGAGTTCCAGGACAGCTAAGGCTAAACAGAGAAACCCTGTCTTGAAAAAACAAAACAAAACAAAACAAAACAAAAAAATAGAATTAATGTCTCTTCCCAGTGACCCTAAACAATGAAGGCACTCATGGGCTGGTTAACATTGTAACCGCATAGATAAGTTTTCTGCTGAGCTGTGGACTATGTTATATGATACAGTGCTGTTGGCTTGCTCTGCTCTCAGAAAGCTAACCCCACTCCTGTCTGCTGCAGTGATGTTGTTTTGTTATTTTGGTTCGACCCACTCCCTGACGGTATTGTGTCCAGAAGGATCACTGTGAATCATAGTATGTATTCCTCACCTCAACCCCATATCTGGTTTACCGAGCTATATACATGACAGGCCATTTTCTTAGAACAGCATCAAGTTTTCTTAGATATGTATTAATTCTTTTCCCAGTTCTCTTTTGCCTAGACCTTGTATTGATGTTCCAGGCCAGAATACTTCTTTTTCTTTTCTTTTACTGTGTTGTCTTTTTCTAGTTTTACAACACATATTCTATTTTATTTTACAGCGTTTTAAACATTTGAGTTCTTGTCTCCTTAATTGTGGGAATCTTGATTGGTTGTTTTTGAGACAAGGTTTTATGTGGCCTTGTCTTGAAGTAGGTGTGTAATTGAGGGTGCCCTTGACCTCTCCAATCTCTCATTGTTAGTACCACTCAGTGTGCTAGGATTGCACGCTGACATTGACACATCTGGCGAGGAGTCCTTCTTTGTTCCATGATTGTTTCTTTATCAAAGCAGCCTATGCTTATCCCAGTATCTTCTTTATTTTAGAAAAATATTAATTCTATCACATTTTCTCTTATTTTCTACAATGTTTTGGTTTCTATTGAATCCTTTTTCTTTTGTTTCACTTCTTTTTGTTGCCTTGACTTGATTTTGCTTTGTTTTGATTTTTAGCTTGAGAAAACCCAACAATACCTCTTTTTCCAAAGTAAAAGTCATTTTAGGAAAAAGCTGAAGAAATGTCAGGATAAATTATAGGTGAAAATGGTGTGATGTTTTAGCTTATGGCCCAGCTGGCTTTCTTGTACATATACCAAGTCTTGCACTTAGCTGTAACTGCTGGAACTGGGTAACTACAGACCAACCATATAAGGGAAGGTCCCTGGCCACACTGTAGACAGGATATCCTGGAGACTGGCTGGCTCTGTTGAATGTAAAAGGAAGGGTTAGTCAAAGTCTGCCTGGTCATGTCCAGCTCACTGAGTGCCTGGAGCAAGATGGAGCTGGATGTCCTCCTGTGCTGAAGTGCTTGCATGGGTAATGGTAGCATAGGAAATGCAGGGCCCTATCCCTCAGCTCCTCTGTGAGGCTTCCAATTGTTTTCTGTCCATCCGGTTTTCAGCTGCAACTTTTATCTCCAGCCTCTAATATAACACTTGGCAAACATCACCGGGGAGGGAGGGACAGATTCACTGCTCTGATTTGATCTGGCCTCTACCTACTCCCTGGCATCATCATCCAGGGCTCTTCTCCTTGTAGGCGTTCAGCCACAAGAATCCTCTTGTGGCCCACTGGCTCCATGCAGCCAAGGAGAGCTGTGAATATGGCCCAGATAGACTCATAAATCTCATAGGTGACAATCTTTGTCACAGAGTTGATTACATCTGCAGCTCTGATTCTGATTCTTCCAGTAGGCCCTTGAAGCCGCTGGTATTTTGATAACAGGGCTTGAGATCTGTAGTTTAGAAAACTAGAACTTTTGCTTAACTTGTATTTAACCCCATCTTTAACATGACCTTTCTACATACTTGAAGTCTCACAGATTGGAACGGAAGCAGTGATGCCTGTCTCTGAGGCTGGATGATGCTGGGGTGAGCAGAGCTGGAGCCCTGATTAACCCTTTGTGTCCAGTCTGCTTGGAGCCTGGAGCCTCATGACATTTGCCCATAGTCCCTGGCAGTAGTCTCTGCAGGCACCTAAAGTGAGGGCTCCTCTGTTCTGCTGACTCAGTTTACCACTTAGTCCTGCCTTCCATAGTCTTGTTTAGAAGGGTACTGTTTTGTTTTCAGATTTTATCCTGCCTTTAGAGTTAGAGAAAGAAGGAACAGGGATGCATGTTATTATATTTAATAGAAAAACTATAGGTGTTAATTTTATATGCAGTATTAGTTAGGCTTCTCTAGAGCAACAACTTACAGGGTGACTCTTAAGTATGGAGAAAGAGGTTATTAGAGTGACTTACAGACTGTGGTCTGGCTAATCCAACAATGGCTGGCTGTAAATGGAAAGTCCAAGAATCTAGTAGTTTCCCAGTCCATGAGCTTTCGGCTGGTTTTCAGTATGTGCTGGAATCCTGAAGAAATGTGTTCTAATGCCAGTGAAGGTGTGCATGTGCCATCAAGGCAGCGGTGGGCAAAGAGCAAAGCTCCCTCCTGTCATGCTCGGGTAGGCTTCCAGGAGAAGGTGTGGCCCAGACTAAAGGTATGTGTTTTCCTGCCTCAAGATTCAAGTTGTCAACCAAGAGTAGCCATCCTATAAGCACATTAATGTAAGATCATTTTTAATGCTGTGACATATGTATTTCTGAAGACTTGTAAGCCTTCCTTTTCTGTCCATCAGCTCCTAGTGTTAACCAATTACTCTCTTCCCCTCATGTCTCATAACTCAAAAACTATACTGTTAACTATGAGTAAGTTCAAAATGAAAACGTGGCTTCATCGAATGTAGACATTTGTCTTACTTCAAAATTATACTTAACAAAAAATAAACACTAGAGCTACTACTGCAAGGGCTCTGAAAATGTCCCATGGCTAACTGTGTCTATTTGTCCTGCAGAAAGAAGAAAGGCTGCAAACCAGCCTGAAGCCTTTTCTGCCAATGAACTCAAAAGTCTGTTGGCACTCACGAGGGAGCGCTTCCTAGGTCACTTTGATGTTCTCCCCGCTGAAGCAGCTTTAACACAAACAGACACTGTGAAAGCTGCCGGCATGGTAAATGGTAAGGGCTTTATTACGTTAAAATTTTTGGTAGCGGTGGTAGTGTGTGTGTGGCACTTCTGTTAATTTAAATTCTATTAATTAAGATTTTATGAGCTGTATTGGGCAAGCCAAAGTATATTTTATACATTTAAAGAATGCTGTATTTGTTTACACATGTGTGTATCTCAACTTGACTTACTTAAATATGGCAGACTTTATGCTAACACCTTCCATTGAGCATCTTTAACTGTTTTTAAGCAGAAGAGGAAGCAGTTTATGGTCTATTCATCTTACTAATCAGCTAGAAAGGATAGGTTTGAAAAGTGAAGAAAGTAATATGTATACGGTGAACTGGATACAGGCAGAACTGTGTGATAAGACACTTCACAGCTGCCACTCCTCTGGGTTGGGAGGTCACCACACTTCACAGGGGCAGTTTGCAATCATTTCTTTATTAAGTGAGCCTTTCCTCTTTTCTGTAGTCTAATGTTATGATGAATATGAATAAAGGAAAGCTTTCTGGTGTGTCTAGCAAGAAAGCATCTGAGGCTCTCTCTCTCTTGATGTAGAAACAGAGGACAAATTTTTGTTTTTATTTTATAGGAGCCATTTTATTGTATAGGTAAATGAAAGAAAATCACAGAATCAAATTTGCAGTGGTGTTTGAGCACCCCTTCCATGATACTGCCAATATTCACAGAGAAATGAGCATCACGGTCCTTTACTTTCAACCAAATTACACTGTAGAGCAGGGTATGAAAATAGTGGGCCTTGTGCCCTGCTTGAATACAGACTCCTTCCAGTCTTAATTTGGGCCCTGTTAACTGTGGTCTGGATTATTCTTCTCATCTCCATGATGAAATACTCGGCAAAATGTATTTAAGGAAGAGTTTCTCTCCACTCATGGTAGTAGAGCATTCCACTGTAGTGGGAAAACAGGAGGATGGTAGAGACACGAGCTGGCTGGTCCATTTTGTCCTCTCAGGAATCGGAAAGGAATGGATGCTGGTATTCACCTCGTTTGCTTTCCCCTTTCTGATCAGTCCAGGACCCAAGCCCATTGCTTAGTGCTCTTCCACATTCAAGGTGAATCCTTCCTCAGTAGTTACGTCACAGCACATCCAGACTTGTGGGTTTTTTTAGATGATTTGAAAACCAGAAAAATGGACAGTGAAGACCAACCATTGTAGGATTGTGGGCCCTCACATCTGCTCTGCCACTGGGCCTCTAGGTATCTCATTAGCATAGAGATCTCTTTCTGTGGTCCTACAGGACCACAGGTCACATCTCTTTTCCTGTTGTCTTAGTCTGAGATGTTAGGGATGTCTCATTTACATGTGGAAAGGCTTGGGGTTTTTTCCTTATGTGACTGAGGCCCACAAATTTATGGGGGAAGAGGGGACCAGTGGGTGGAGGGTGGAGGGTGGAGGGAATGGGCAGAGGAGCAAGGGAAGCTCCTACCCCTTCAGGGTCTCTGGGGTTTCAAGCCTTTAGCTCAGCCAAGGATCTCATTGTCTTTGGAAAAAGTACTTAACCTCCACATTTGGGTTTCCTTATGTTTAAAATAACAGTAATAATTCAGCCTACTACCTGGGCATTTTGTGAGGATTAAGTGAGTTAATGCATGTAAAACACTTAGAAAACAATAAGTACCACAAACATGTAACCTGTCATTTGTGGTATTAGTCCCATCGTTCCATGGCGGTACCAATATCAAATAGCAATTCAGAGTAATACAAATAAATAGTGTTGGAGACATTGTGTCACCTGTGAATAGAGTTACATGCAGGGAGCAGGAAAATATGCTTCCTGGTTACAGCCTGTGCTCTTGAACAAGAGTACCAAGGCTAAACACTGGCTATGTAAGTGTGGGCACGTTTTCTGACCTCCACCTGCCATGCCCTTACCTTTAAATTAAGAGTGATTATATTAATTCCTTCTTTTTTTGTGAGACAAAATACCATGACCAAGGCAACTTAAAATAAAGTAGGTGAGCTGATGGGTTAGAGTCCATATGGGTACAGCACAGGTACTGCGGCAGAAACAGTGAGAGTGCACATCTTGATCCACACGTAGGAGACAGAGAAAGTTACCCAGCAGTGGGGCAAGTATTTTGAAATCCTAAAACCTGCCTCCAGTAAGTACACACTTCCTCCAATAAGGCCATATCTCCTGTTCCTTCCCAAATAGTTACACCGACTGAGGACCAGTTATCAAACTTATAAACCTTTGGGATCATTCTTATTCAAACCACTACAGTGGGATAGATTGCTGTAAAGATTAATTATTTGTTAACTGTTGTGAAGTGAGTGATATATATTTCTGGCTATATAAAATGGCATACATTTAGAAGACATGACTTGAACTAGAATAGAACAATCACAGAGCCTAGCTCGAAGCCCAGGGATGTTGACATATGGATGGAGAGGAGAAGAAAGGATTTTTCAAGGAAGAAGCAACTAATTTAGACTAGCCATAGGGTGAGTATGAGGTAGAAGAGAGGTTTGGCTTGTCGAAGGAATTGCATGGGAGCTGAGAGAGAAGAGAGGCATCTCTGACATGTCCTGAGCGAGCAAGCCTAGGATGCTGTTAGCACTGGGCTGTAGGTGTGTTTGCAGTATCTCCCAGGCCACATGTCATTCCTTAGCTCAAACCATCAGTGAGCTTGATCCCTGGACATGTCCTATTTTCTTCCATGGCTTTCCCTACGCCTTGTCTTCAGCCTAGAAGTCATTTCTTTCAGCTTTTACCTACATATCTACTCTGTGGATGTTCAGGTGTTCTTTTCTAAGGCCTTCTCAGGACTTGGCCAGTTTAAACCATTTCCATCATTTTATATGGCATAGATTTAAATGATCTGATTGTTAATGATATTTATCTTCTCTTTACACCATGGTGTCTTGAGGGTACAAGGCACACTTGTTGTCTCCATTGCTACAGGGCCTGGCACAGAGCCTGGCATATAGGAAAGGAGCTCCCCAAATGGATGAAGACTTGTCAGACCTGAACTGAAAACTAATAGGCCACTCATTGGAGCATGACTCCTACAAATACAGTTGTGACTGTTAACATTTTTTGAATTGAATAAATACAGCTATAAGTTAATTGAACTTCATGTAAAATTAGTAAGGCCAATCAATTTCCTATCTTGCCATACTGAAACCAGGCACAGTTGTAGTTATTAGTGATACAGGATGAATTGTACTGCTTCATTTTTTGTGGACATCCCAGCAAGTCTAACAAGTGACAGGTCTCCACTTGGCCATGATGGAGCCAGCTTATTGGCTCACTGCTGAAATTGGGGAGGGCTTTCCAGTGGATATGGTGCCTGATAGCTGACACAGGAAGTCTCTTGACACTTCTCGACAGATAGCAAGGCTATGTAAATGAGTTTCATAGATAGAATGAAATCCCTTTTGGTATTTCAAACATTTAATGTCATGTTTATAATTGCACTGTGAAATAGTTTATACTAGTGATAATTTCACTTTTTCATTGTGTTTATTCTTACTTTAGCTGTAAGAAGTAATGGCTTCTCCTCCTTAGCCATACATAGTGATATTACAACCTTTTGTTTGCTGGGATTTGTGATGTGAAGGTCACTTTTCCCTGGTTTCCTAATTGTATTGGTTCTATTTCTATTTCTTTATCTTGTAAAATAAGGTAATTTTCTTTATTTTTCAGGGAGCCTTATCCTACATTTTTTAGGGGGACAATGGTATATAGTATCATGAGAAACAAATAAATAAAATACTGTATTTTATTTTACCATAAGAATTATGTTTAGTTATTACCCCAAAAATCTGACATTTACTAATGTTTGTTCATTGTTCTTAAATATTAGACTATGCCATTCATATTTGTGTAAGTTACATCCTCAGATAATAGTTTTTTCTTGTAATATGCAGGACTACATTTTGTTTTTAAATGACAACTTGAATCCTCTTATAAGCACAGAGTGTGCAGTGGTGGAGAACTGGCATTGATTATTTTCTGTATGTTTTTATTACGAAGCCATGTCTCCATTAAGAAGCACATTGCTTTGCTGTAAAGCTCATTACCCTATAAAATGGATTTCACCACTCTTAATAAGAAATGGGAAATGGTGTGTTTTGATGATATTTGTTGAGGACATCCAAATGTAGGTATTAGAAGATATTTTGAAATAATGAAGGTTAAGTAATAAGTAGAGAGAAAATAAGAGACATGTGCTTCCATTTTTATAATACTTTACAAACAAAACAGGTATTCTGTTAGCACTGACGTAAGCATCTAGCAATTTTAAGGCATTTATTAGAATGCTGTATAATAGGTTAAAGCAATTCTTAAACCGAGGTAAGCTTAAAATTCAAAGCCATAATACAGTTGTTAACTTTGCAGTGTTTGAGCCAGTACTTTCTGATGAGAATGGACGCTGTCCTTGAAGTTCTGTTGAGTTCTGTGCTTAGGAGCAGACTCAGTGTAACTCCCTACAGATAGCAACCAGCAAGATGGTGCCCACCTGCACTCTTGTTGGAGTCGAATGATACTGAGTTTTAGTGATTTGAGGGCATCTCCAATTAACAGATGAGTGGGAATCACATCAGAGTAACCCTGAGACCATTATAAGCATATAGTGAACATTTATTATGCCTTTGGGGATGAGGTAATCTTTTTGTTAAAGACATGAAACTTTTCATTCTGCTTTGCCTGTTTCTAGTATGAAAGTCACATAGCATTTACTATAGTGTTCACCATAGACTGCTTTCCTTTTCATTTGACCTCTTTCTCTAAGAATAGTGAACTTGTGTTTTTGTTCCATGTAAGCTTTAATAGGTTCATTGTGTTTTATCAGTAATAGGTCATAAACTCTATTTGAAGGTATTTTTATTTCCAACAATCTTTTTAATAACAGTTCAAGTCACTTGATAGGTTCCTAACAAATGTCTCAGTTGAGTTCTTAGTCTATACACACACACACACACACACACACACACACACACACTGCTTACTCCAGGTAGGCTTTGAATTCATTATAAAGCCTAAGCTAGCCTTTCATTGTGACTTCCCTGTCTTAACCTCCCACACAGTAGGATTATGGGTCTGTGTCATCACAGCCAGAGAGAGATACGTTTTTACATAGAGCATTCATTGTATTACTATATGTCAATGCTGATGTTTATTTTGCTCTTTTTAGATGACAGTACAGTTGAACCTTATTCTTCAAGTCTAATGGAGACCAATCCTCTGGAATGGCCAGAAAGACATGTGCTTCAGAATTTAGAAACTTCTGAAAAAGCTAAACAAAAAATGAGGTAATATTTAAGTTTGTAGAAATGCATGTTCAGTATTTTCAAATGAGTTCTCTTAATATTTTAATTATTTAATATATCAGTAGCTTATAATTTCATTATAAAATAAAAATATATACCTTCTTTAATAAGTAGCTAATCGGTAGAGTAGTATGTCCATTAAAAGGGGAAGATCATCTTCCTTTTCTATTACCCTGTTCCTTTGTAAGTATGCATAACCGGTGAATACTATAATTCTAACTTTATACAGCATTTTCCACCAGTATACATACTCAGTTTATTTTTTTATTGCTGAGATAAAACAGTGATTTAAAACAGCTTGGGGAAGAAAGTATTTATTTGGCTTACATATCCCAAACACAATGCCATCATTGACCGAAGTCAAGGTAAGTCCTCAAGCAGGCCAGGAACCTGGAGTCAAGAGTTAAAACAGAGGCCGTGCAAGAGTGTTCCTTCCATGGCTTGTTTCCCCACACTCGGTCAGCTTGCTTTCTTATATAATTCAGGACCACCTTCCCAGAGTGGATAGGGTCTTCTCACATCATGACAATGCCCCACAGGCTTACCTACAGGCTAATCTGATGGAGGAGGTTTTTCAGGTGAGGTCTCTTCTTCCCATGTGGTCCTAGCTTGTGAAGTTAACAGAAAATTAAACACACACACACACACACATGTGAATACATACAGAAGTCTATAAAATGGGGTGAAATTCCTCTTCTCAGGAAAGTCACTTGAAACTGTTCTGATTTTATCCATATTTGTCCATATAGTAAGTAGGTAGTCTCAGAGACAGAATTACCTTTGGCCTTTGGCTTTGGTGCACAGTAGGCACTGTGTGGTTGCTGGGTAGTGGAATAGAAGCTCTCACATTTCTTTCTCAGTGTGTAGCTCTTCTGTTGATATCATTTTATGACCTGCTGTACCCTTTTTTCATATTTGCCTACAATTATTGATTAAATACCAGTTGTTTGGCACTGGGGCACATGAGGAAGAGCACTGTCTTATTTGAGCGCTGTCTTATTTGTGAGCTCCTTTTAATGGAGAGACAATCAAAAGAAGAGAAGGGCCACACATGGAAACGGTTCCACAGCTCCCATGTCTTCAGAGCCGGTGGACAGCTCAGGGAGGGGCGCTATGAGCAGGTGGTATTTGCATTGGTGCTCTTTATTGCTCCTGGTCATTATTGCTCATTGTCACTCTGACCCCAAAGCTCCTCTCCCTGTAGCTTTCTAGAAAGGGAAACAGGCTCTTCTGAAGGTTCTAGTTGACACTGATTTCCATTTGAACAGAGTTTACTGTGTATACATAGTCATTCTTGAACCAGAAGCAAGTTAGACACTCAGCGTCTGGGCCAGGCACCACCTTTCTTTCTTGCATCCTTCACAACACTACAGCTCAGTGTTGCATTCCTTCTCCATGTTATTATTCCATGTTATTACTTCTGTGAATGCATTTTCTGTATCTCCTTTATTGCTGAATTTATCTCTGTCCACCCTCACTTGCTTGGTTCTGCTGGAGTCAGACCTGTGCAGTAAACTGTGAGTTGTGGTTGCGGGTCTCACATATCAGAGTGACCTTGATTTGCTGTGTTACAGTGACATTTATAAATCAAGTGGTCATTAAGGACTGAAGGTGCTTTGATAGGAAAACCACATCAAGTTTCTGTGTGAGAGCAAACATTATATTGCATGTTTTGAGAATATGTTAGTATTAAAACAGATTTAACTAGCGAATCATTCTGTAGTGAAAGTCAGAAGGCATAGAATTCAGTTTTAGTCTCACTCACCAACCTGTGTCATGACTTTTGCCACTACGTGAGAGTGGAATAAGAGATCCTAGTTTTACCTTAAAGTTGTAAAAGCCTTATGGCAGAATGGATGTGAATGTTTAGAGCTCAGCTGTCAGGCTTAACAAGGCACCTATCTTGGTGGTGCAGTTTATCACAAATTAGGCTTTTAAAAACTGCTTTGATATCTTTGTGTTTGGAGTCTATCTAAATGCAAATTATACTTTTCCCATTGCTTCTAGCCTGAAACATGATTGTGATTAGTACTGATTAAGGAGCATTGTAAGAAACTATTAAAGAAACTATATAGAAATTAAATTAAAATCACAATGCAGTTCTTGCCCACCCAGAGTATGAAATTCAGAGAAAATGTTCCTGTGTTTTCTTGCTTGACTATGTTTTCAGATTCTTCTCCTTTTAACAATGATAGGACTAGAAAGGGGAAATGGACCCGCCAGCATGTGCTGATCCTTAGTATATAGAAACACGGCTCTAAAATCCAATGCCAGTATTTTAATCATGGAATTACTCATAAAAACGTTGCATCTGAGTAATAAGTAAAATATAATCAAGTTGGGACTGGCATGGTGGCTCAGCAGGAAAAGAAAGGAAGATATTTGTTGCTAAGCCTGAGGACCTGAATTCAATCCCCACGGTCCCCATGGTTGAAGGAAAAAACTGACTTCTGCAAGTTGTCCTTGGATATACACACGCACAGGCACTCGCACACATGTACACAAAGGCACACATACACACACTAGATAGATAGATAGATAGATAGATAGATAGATAGATAGATAGATAGATAGAAAAAGGGTAAAATTTTAATATGAAGTCAAGTAGTTAAATTCATGTTGACATATTGAATGATTTTTATTTATCCTATAGTGACAGAGCAGCGAGTGGTTCAGGACCTAATGTTTACTATTTCCTGAGATGAAAGTTTCCTTCCTTCCTTCCTTCCTTCCTTCCTTCCTTCCTTCCTTCCTTCCTTCCTTCCTTCCTTCCTTCCTTCCTTCCTTCGCTTGCTATGTGATTGTCTGGTTTATGGAGTGATGAAGGCAGCAGTAGTTCCTAGCTGGAGTCTGTCTAGTTTTGAGCTATTGTAAGCAGCTCTGCTGTCCCCAGTCTGTAATGTGACTGATGTGTGCATGCAGACTTCAGTTGGAGAGTGGGAGGAATGCTTTTGTCAGGCGTGGTGTGCTGATTGCATTTTTATAAAGCCCTCACTAGGTGTTACTTTGTTTTGATA
Source organism: Mus minutoides (assembly GCA_902729485.2). NCBI lineage: Eukaryota > Metazoa > Chordata > Mammalia > Rodentia > Muridae > Mus > Mus minutoides. The sequence goes on from CACVCL010022761.1 coordinate 12,074, forward strand.
TAAGACCTATTCCGTATTTTTCAAGGAAATTAGTGAAGATTAAGAATATATTCTAGGTAAAATCATTTGGAAATGTACTCAGTGTGTATTCATGATGTTGTAAGCATGGCTGGAGGAGACCTTGGAGAGAATTTCCATTACCGTCTCATTTCATGGCTGCGCTTTAAATAATCTTTTAAATGTCGAGAAAATTGGAACATTCAGTCCTTTGCTTCTGAAATTTATATTGTGAGCTTTCAGTTTAAATTTACCCTTTGTAGAACTGGTAACTTTACATTACTGAATTGTTAACATGTTATATTTAATAAATAACATAATCATGATAATTTGTGTAGTAAAATGATTAAGGCAAGCTGCAAGTTACAGGGTAACCTATAGATTATTTACAATCCAGGTCACATTTGGAGTCTGTAGTTACTGTCTTGTGCGGATGTGTTGTCCGTGCCTTCCGTTTTGTATTTGTAATGGATTTTTCTCTCATCATCATTTCCTGGCTGCGGTGGGTTTGAATGCACCTTTAATAAAACTGTACAAATTATTTTTCCAGAACTGGCTCGTTACCGCATTCGTCTGAACAGTTGCTGGGCCATAAAGAGGGTCCCCGGGACTCACTCACATTACTGGATGCTAAGGAATTGCTGAAGTATTTCACCTCAGATGGATTACCAGTCGGAGATCTTCAGCCGTTACAGATTCAACGGGGGTGAGTTAGAAACTTATAATTTGCAATTAATTTCTAAAAGTCATTTTAAAATGGCATTCTATTTTCCCCCTGGAGTTAACTGATGCTCTGTGCTGCTGAGGCAGAAGTTCCAGGGCCACTTCCACTGTTTATCAGTAGCCTCAGTCACCTCGGGTTTACATTCACCCAGTGCCCTTCTGTTTGTGGCCCTGCATGTGAAGAAAATAAAGATGAAGGAACAGCTCTGTCCATCTCCTTAGAAGTCAGGGCAAGGGAGGCTGCTTTGTATACAGTGGAATCAGGGTGGACTCTGCTCTTCCCTGTGTTTCCTTCTTCTTCTTTGGGGTGTTTGTGCATGTGTGGCTCCGGTGTGCCACAGTGCACATGCGCACATCAGAAGACAGCTCTGGGGAATCCATTCCCTCCTGCTACCTTTCCATGAGGCCCAGGTGGGTTTAACTTTTCCTCTTCTGCATTAGTGTCTCTTTTTGCTTTTGACACTACTTAGCATGATGGTTGTTGGTCATAACTACTAACAACACAAAACCGTGTCTTTCCAGCTAAAGGAGGTGAGAGAATAGTCAAGACTCTCTTGAAACTATGACCTTACCAAGTACACACTCAACATCTGCATAAATACTTTCTCTTTTTCGAGACAGAGTTTCTCTGTATAGCCCTGGCTGTCCTGGAACTCACTCTGTAGACCAGGCTGGCCTTGAACTCAGAAATCCCCCAGGCTCTACCTCCCAAGTACTGGGATCAAAGGCGTGTGCCACCACTGCCCGGCTATAAATACTTTATCCTAAGTTTACTTTGGAGACAGCACCTACTAAAATTGCTAGTTAACAATTGCTGGCTGCTGCTACTGCTGCTGCTGCCTACAGTATAAATAAAATTGTAGCATCAATTTCTTGTGAAGATCACATAATTTACTTACCTCCCCAAATTCTTTTTTATTTTTAATCCATTATTTAAAAAACCTCCTAAGGACCAAAAGGTTGAATCTCACTTTGATCACTGTGATTTGCTAATTTTGAATTGTGCTATGATAAATATTTTTCTTAAAGGTAAGTTTTGGAAGGGGTTTGAGTTATCTTAGAAATATTTAGAGCATGGTTGCCTTTTGTACAAGTTACTGGGGAGAAAGGGTCCATGGACCCCATCACTGACAGCAGGGGAATTGCGTGTTAGTGACCTAGTGCTCCGAATGAAATAAAGGTGACAGAACTCTGGAGTCTCTTACTTCCTCATGGCTTTGAGAGGTTGAAAACCCCTTTTAGTGGGAAGTGGGGAAGCAGAGCCTCACACAGATGCTCATCTGTCACCACACCGTGGTCCTTGACGGACCAGTCTGACTCCATCCTAGAAGCCATCTTATTACAAGGTCAAAATAAGTTCATTCCTGTTTCCTGTAATACTTGCACTTGAGCAGGTCTTGACCTGTTTTCTAGAATTTGACATGTTCCACACCCTATACCCTGACCTCCACTCTGATAAGATGTTTTGCCAAATAACTTTGAAATGTTCTGCCAAGTTCCCTGTAACCAAAAACCCTTGAAAAACCCCTAATCTTGCAGTTTTGGAGGCTATATAAACCCCACTGTTTTCTGTGTTCAGTGCTATTTTCTCAAACCTTGCTTTAGTGGGGAGAGCACTGTCTGACAGAAAATAAAGCTTACTTAATATGACCAAAGAATGTGGGTAATGGTCTTTCCTCCCGTTTGGTGGTATGAACAGTGCTTTCAGACAGCCAGCCCCCGTTGCAGATGAGTGTGCTACGACAGCACGGTACACTCACCTTCCATGTGGTCTTTTACTGCAGTGCCTTTCAGGATGCAGTGGAGCAAGTTGTTACATGTGATGTACTTAGAAAAGATTTCTTTTTGGTTTTGCTTTGACATTATCTTATTATATACCTTAGGCTGACCTCCAACTCACTATATGATCCAAGTTAACCTTGAACTTGCAATCTTTCTGCTTCTGTCTCCCAAATGTGGAGGTTACAGACAGGCACATGCCACTTTGCCCAGCTCTTAGAAAAAATCCAATGGTTCTTTCACATTAGGAAACAAGGGCATTATTACTGCATCTTCACTTAACCCAGTGGTTCTCAACCTGTGACTTGTCACCCCTTTGGGGGTCTAAAGACCCTTTCACAGGGGGTTGGTTGCATAAGACTATCAGAAAACATAGATGTTTTAACATTATGATTTATAACAACAAAAGTTCCCCTGCTGTCAGCCATGTATTAGAAGGTCACAGCATTAAGAAGGTTGAGAACCACTGACCTAACATGACTATTAAAAGCTGAGCTGACCTGGCTGCTCTCACCTGGGCAAAGTACCACCTGGTGTCCGTGCTACATTAAACAAAGGGACAGCCATGCACCTTAGAGTGCACCACAGGAATAAGAGACATTAGCAAGCATTATTTGTTACCTTTCTTTTAGAAAGACTGAGACAAAAACTGAGGAATTAAATAAAAATAATGCAGTGGGGAGAATTGAAATAAATATTGAAGAAAAGAGTAAAATGTGGAGTACTTAAGAGTCTTGTTTTACAGATTCTTCATTTGAAGGGTCCTTTGTCAAAATAATGAGGTCATTGCAATTTACTAATGATACTTTTTGTAGAACACCTTCAATAGCAGTATTAGCATATGAGGTTTTTTTGTTGTTGTTTGTTTTGTTTTGTTTTAGGATTCATTAGTTGGTACAAGTGTGACATTTGAAGTAATAGTGTGGAGTGTTTGTTAGGTCCTGTCCATCTTTGATCAGATGCACTGTTTGGTTTTACCGCCCTTGCTGTAGTGCATCTTGTCTCCAGCTCTGCATCCCAGGTCTGTTCATTCTGCACTTCACCGTGTAAGGGCCAACTCTGTGGCAGACTTCGCCCATTTCCATGGAACCAATTCTGAGTTTCAGGACTGTAACTGACCATTAGACCAGTGGGTGTTAACTCATCAGAAAGGGGAGGCCGAGTCAGGATAACCCAGTGATCTTAGCCTGACTGCAGCAGCCTCTTGGAGTCCCAGTAGGCCTGCAGGTTTAGGTGAGGAAGGACTTGAATGATGCAGTTGTGTGGAAGCTCCAAGGGCTTGCTGAGTGAATGTTCTGCAGAAGAACCCAATGCAGCACACCTCCTCTGGAGACCTTCTGATCCCTGTGAATGTGCTCACTCTTAACGTAAGTGGCATATGAGTTCTAGTAAGAAGTAAATACATTCTTTTGTTACCAAAGATTCAAGTTAACTTTATTCCTCTGATAAAATGTTTTAACTGAACAGCTGGACACAAACTCGTTTCACCAAGAGTCAAAGTGATACATTGTTAGGAATAATGTTGCTTTCTGAATTTACATTACAAATAATTTTCTTTCGTGATTTACTCAGTCTCATAGTTTTATCCAGTGGGTGGCATCCCATCGTAAACAAACAAACGGGGAAAGGGCACAGACTTAGACTGTCTTATTGCCTTTTTAGGCTTTTCAGGCTATGTTAGGTCAGCAGGCTCTAATTCTCTCTCCCAGTCCTGCCTTGCATTCACTGCCCAGCCCAGGCTGGCCTGGGACTCAAGGTGCTCCTCCCACCTCCACCTCCTAGGTACTGAGAGATTGCAGGCCTGCACCACCTCGGCCAGGTACCTTGACTTGAATGCTTCGTGTCTTAGTTAGGGCTTCTATTGCCAGGATAAAGTACTGAGTGAAAGCAGCTAGGCTTACACTTCTGCAAAGTCCATAATGAAGGAACTCAGAGCAGGAACCTGAGGCAGGAACTGAAGCAGAAACTATGAAGGAGCACTACTTACTAGCTTGCTCCCCATGGATTGCTCAGCCTGTTTTCTTAGCACCTCTAGGACCCGCCAGAGGAGCACCGCCCACAGTAAGTTAGACCCTCCCGTATCTAAATCATCACTCGAGAAAATGCCCCACAGGCTTGCTTACAGCCATATCTCTTAGAGAGATTTTTTCAATTGAGGTTTCCTCTTCCCCAGTGACTCTAGCTCATGCAACAAAACAAAAAACAAAACAAAAACACCTCATGTAGGGAAAAAGTCAGATTTGTCTCCTTAGAAACTTTAACTTTCTCTGTCATGTAGTAAGCCTTAAATACAAATGAAACCCTTTTCATTTCAGGGAAAAGCCTTTTGTTTTGACACCAGAGCTTAGTCCTGGAAAACTTCAGGTCTTACCTTTTGAAAAAGCCTCGGAATGCCACTACCACGGAATAGAGTAAGTTTTTATTTACACTTTTGTGTATTGTTGCTACAGCTGTCTTGTTGTAAGTGTTTGCTGCATGTGAAATAAAATAATGGCAATTGATACAGACCCTAAACAAAGTATGTGCTCAAACCAGTAGATGATGCCTATTCTACCAAAGGAAACCAGTAGATGATGCCTATTCTACCAAAGGAAAATTACTTGTTTACCAATTTGTTTTGGTTCATTTAAGAATCTTTTTTAGTTATGCAATATTTTTATCAAAATTTCTTTGGCCGTACATTATTAGTATGTATTTTTTCTGTCGGTCACATTAAGGTTCCCTGGTCGCTAATTATATTGTACTTGCTTAGAAACGAGTAGATGAACTAAGGATATAAACATGTTAATTACGTGTACATCATTCTATCATTTCAGTTGGCTTTCATATTCACCTAACTCTTCCTGTCTTATCTCCTTCCCGCTCCCCCTAAACGCCTTCCCCTCAGCAAACTCCCTGCCCACTACCCTGCAACTCTCACCTTTCTGTGTGTTGTGTTGCCGCTAAGTTTAATTAGTGTTGCATACAGAAGCACTTATAGCAGATAAGAGCAACTTATCACTGGCCACACCACTGAAGAAAATACCTTCACCTCCACAGTCCCTAAGCACCATTAGGTACAGAAGGTCCTCAGGGAGGGTGGAACCTCTCCTGAACCCATGATGCGACACTGATAGGCCCAGTCTTATGTAGCTCTGGTGCTGGTGGCCACAGCTTTGTGAGTTTCAAATGGCCATGTCATATCCAGAAGACACATTTTCTAGCGCCTCTCCCTGAGCTCCTGCTCTGACAGTCACCCTGCCTCCACCTCCCTCCCCTCTGCTCCCTGGTATGCTGCAAAGGGGCGGCCTAGGGGGCAGCACTCAGCACTCTGAGCAGTTAGGTGTCTGTTAACCATTGCCTCCAGCACACAGGCATCTCTGAGGAAGCCTGGGCACAGTACCGATCTGTGGGTACAAACATAAGTGTTGAGAATGCCCTTTGACAGCACAGATACTTTGCAACACACTAGTAATCGGTTTCTTATAAGATCTATGGCCCTAGAACCTACCGCAGCCATTAATTGTTTCTTTTAATTTACTCTTTGATCGTTTCATACATTCTTACAATGTATCTTGATAATATTACTTACCCCTCCCTCTGATGGAGCTGCTCTGACCATTCATACAGAGACGCCTTATATCTGGCATAGGATTTTCATTAATGCCCTTTGTCTCCTGGGAGCAGCATCATCCATGCATGCACGGTACTTACATTCAGACTTTTTTAAATTAAAGTTTTTACTTGGTTTACAAAGTAGTAGGCTTTTGTATAGTTTTTTTCAACCACCCTTAGTTTTAGTTATCAACCGCCCCCCTTTACTGGTCCATCCCTTCACTCCCTTCTCTCCCACCCCTTCCCTCTCACACCTTCTCTCCCACACCTTCTTATGCTTCCCCCATGTTCACTCCCCTAACCTCCATATCACATTCTCTTCTTCATTGGTGCCTACTTCCAGTCTTAGTTTCAGAAGCACATTCTTGGCTTTCTTTGGCTTCAGTTTTCCTTAGTGTTTACTCCTATAGGACACTTTCTGCCAACACTGTTTGTCTCCATACAAAACTGTCTGCTATGAAAGATGGGAATGCACCTCCCCTTTTCCTCATTGATTTGATTGCTATACTTACGTTTCATTTATTGTTGTGTTTTGTGTGTGTGTGTGTGTGTGTGTGTGTGTGTGTGTGTGTGTGTACTGTGTGTATGTAAGACGACATGCATATGTAAAGGCCAGAGTTGGACATCGGATTTCCTCCTGCGTTGCTCTCTGCCTTATTCCCTTCAGAGTCTCTCACTGATCCCAGAGCTCAGTGATTTTTATCCAAGCTGGATGTCAACAATGATCTAGCAATCCATTTTCCCTGTTTCCTCCCTTCTGGAGCAGGAGTTACAGGAATCCACGGCCATCCTCTGCCCTGTGTGCTGGACTCAGGTCCTTGTGAATGGCTAGCAAGCACTGCTACCCATGGAACCATCTCTCCACTGATGCTTGCTTGGTTGCTTTTTCTTTTTCTTTCTTTTGTTTGTTTTTCCTTCCTTCCTTCCTTTTTCCCTTCCTTTCCCTTTCCCTCCCTTCCCTTCCTCTTCCGTTCTCCCTTCCTTCCTTCCTTCCTTCCTTCCTTCCTTCCCTCCCCTCCTTTTCTTCTTTCTTTCTTTCTTTCTTTCTTTCTTTCTTTCTTTCTTTCTTTCTTTCTTTCTTTCTTTCTTTCTTTCTTTCAGACAAGGTCTCATATAGCCCCGGCCAGCTTAGGTTTTCTCTGTAGACCTGGCTGATCTCATAGAGGTCCACCTGCCACTACCTCCCTAGTTCCGGGAGTAAAGATGTGCACCACCACGCCCAAAGCCCGTGTTTAATTTAAATTTATATTTAAAATCCCATTCCTTATATTATGACCTAGAAAGTTCTCCTTAATTTTGATAGGTTTAGAGCCCTCTACTCTATTTTACTTAATAGTCTTGAATACATATACAATGATCCTAGTCTATAATGAAACTTAAGGGGGAGTTCAATATAGATAGTTTGCATGTAACTCACATCTGAGGGTGGAACCCAATAGGCACTGTTTATATTATCAGGGACGGAGTGTCCATGCTGAGCAAAAGCAGTGCTAGTGATGTCTGTCTTGCTGCACCAACACACACCCCAGGACACAGGTGCTTTTTGCTTCATTGGCCCTAGAAGCTCATGGAAGCACTGCTTTGAGTGAAACATGACTACTTGCATCCTAATATCTGGCTGGAGTGCCTGTCATATGACCACATGGTAGACTGTGTTTCCACAAGTAATTTACTTTTGTTTATCTTGTGCTTCATCTTTCTATTTTCTCTTGATTTAATTTAATAAAAATATTAATGGTACATAATATAATGGACTTTATAAACAATATGTTCTTCATTTATTAAAATATTAATGAATACTTGTTTGTGCATTACTGTCCTAAACCCTTATGGTGTTTTATTTACAGTATCATGAGCTGCATTTATCACAGTCTTACTGGCTTAGTGTGGGTTACTATTGCTATAAAGCACCGTGACCAAAGCCAAGTGAGAGAGGCGTAGAAAGGCTTTATTTGGGTTATGATTCCACATCCATAGTCCATGTCTGAAGGGAGTTAGGACAGGAACTCACGTGGGGCGAGGATGGAAGGGTGCTGCTTACTTGCTCCTCGTGGCTTGTTCACCCTGATTTCTTATAGAACCCAGGGCAGTCTGCCCAGGGGTGTGGTCTGGGCCCTCCTGCATCGCTCACTATTTAAGAAACTGATCAACAGGCTTACCTGTAGCTCCATCTTATGGAGGCATTTTCTTAATTGGAGTTTTCTCCTCTCAGATGACTTTAGCTTATGTCAAGTTGACATAAAATTCGCCAGCACAGCAACCATAAAACATTTAGCTATTCTTATGTAGAAAATATGAAACTGTTAATCATTTGTCCAACAATAAATATTTCCCTGACATCAGATATGTACCTTGTATTCTGTGTCTCTCCTTTACCGTGTGACTTTGTCTTAAAGGGCATTTTTTTTTCAACTTTTATTAGATATTTTCTTCATTTACATTTCAAGTGTTATCCAGAAAGTTCCCTATATCCTCCCCCCTCCCGGCCCTGCTCCCCTACCCACCCGCTCCCACCCCTTGGCCCCGGTGTTCCCCTGTATTGGGGCATATAAAGTCTGCATAACCAAGGGTCCTCTCTTCCCACTGATGGCCAACTAGGCCATCATCTTCTATATATGCAGCTAGAGACACGAGCCCAGGGGGTACTAGTTAGTTCATGGTTATTCTTCCACCTATAGGGTTGAAGACCCCTTCAGCTCCTTGGGTACTTTCTCTAGCTCCTTCTTCCTTGGGAACCCTGTGTTCCATCTAATAGCTGACCGTGAGCTTCNGGCCCTTTCAGCACCATCTTGCTGGCATATGCTATAGTGTCTATGTTTGGTGACTGATTGTGGGATGGATCCCTGGCAGCTGCAGTCGTTGGGTCCATCCTTTGGATTGAGCTGCACAAATGCTCCCTTTAACTCTTTCAATGTGTGCTTTGTTCTTAATTCTAGGAAGGGGTGATGTGTCCACATTTTGATCTTCCTTTTAAAGGGCATTTTAATGACAGCATAGGGAGCTTGTACACAGTGCATGATTCAGTTGAAGGGCATTGGGAGTACCCAGAATTATAAGGCAGTTAAAAGTCTATACCTTAGAAACAAAACATTATAGTACAAAAATACCCGTATAATCATAGGATAGTTTTCTCTCCAAATAGTTCAATATACAGGCTCATCACATATTGCGTTGCTTCTTGCCCAGACTCTGCACAAATTCATGGTTCTTAATATTACTGTATATTTTATTTATATCCCTGGACAGAGTATGAGTAACCTCAGAGTTATTGCTGTTCCCCCCACCCCAAACAAAATAAGCTAAACCAAAGGCTAGAGAAAGAATCAAACATCAGGATCTGTGATCTAAACCTACTCTTTTGCCTGTCAGTCCTCTGACTGAAGCATTGATTGCTAATAGTTCAAGTTTAGACCAGGGTTCCTCCACTCTACACTACTACACTTTAGGATCACCGAAGCAGCTTTGAATTTTTGCTGTATATGTAAGATATATAACACCATGTTTTTGCATATCTGCAGAGTGAAATGATTACTACAGTTAGGCTACCATAGCTACACCTCACACAGTTACTACTTTTTGCCATGTGTAGTAAGCACTGAAAGTCTAAGCTAGGAAATTTGCAGAGTAGAACACACACCGTTTCCTCCTGCTGTACATTAGAGCTCTAGATTTATTCATTCTACAGGACTCAGTCATTTTGGACCCTTGGACTGACACCACTATCTCTCTCCTAACAATGACCTTTATTCTGCCAACTGTTCTGTGTATTCTCTTTTTGCCTTAGAATTGTCTTTAAACTCTTTTTTGGAAGTGCTAGTGACTGAGTTAGTGTGCGTGGTATATATATATATATATATTCAGGTTTACAGTGGATTATAAGATCTAGCCGTGCATTGACTAGAACAAGATGACCCTTCTTCCTTAACCTCAGGGATGTCACACGAGTAACTAAATGGTTCCTTGGGCTCTGCAATCACCAACTGTAGTTTATGTTCTGATTATGCTGCATGTGACTGGTGTGCTCTAAGGTGCACAGTGGTAGAAGATAAATCTGGGGTGACGGAGGCAGCCTTGTCCATTTGGTGGCCACTGCATGCTTTGAAGTCTGACCCTAGTACACCACTCACAAATAATCCTTCCATAAGTAATTCACATCACATTTTCACATTAGGCAGCAGAAGCATAAAATAATCTGCCCAAATTCACATAGCTAATAGGTAAAAGAACCAGGACTTAAATCCATATAAATCTATGGTCTGTAATCTTTGAATAAAGTTCTGAAAGCATCATCGGGCTGTCAGGTGCCTAAGAATTGATGTGTTCCTTGGGAGATAAACTCTGGTATTAGGGACAATGTTAGATCCCTTTTACAGTGAAAAGGACTGATGACAAAGGTTTGTGTCCATTCTACTTGGACCATCCATCATTCATGGTGAAGTCATTTATGGTCCTTGATGCAGTTATGGAAAGGGGAGGATGTGGAGCGCTTTGCAAGGCCATCGATGCTTTCCCTGCATGCTTATTTGTTGTGCTTGGCGTGGGATTTTGAGTCCAGAAGCAGTTGCACAGCTAATACGTCATTGATTCACTGGATTATGTTAAACCAGAACCCAGATATACAGGCATCCAACACTTTTAAAAGAAAATCTGTAAGTCGGGTGACAAGTGAATTTCAGTGTTGAATACCGTCATACCGATAAATCTTTGTGCTGACAGTGAACTTGCCCTTTCCAGCAGAGTCAGCACTTCCCATAGTTGCATCCCCGTCATGCTGAGAATTCAGGGGTGGCTAGAGTTTTAAGAAGTATTAAAACAGCAGCCATGCCAGTTTGGATATAATCCAAAGGATGAACTGAATCTCTAGCCACAGAAGTGCAGTTGAAGAGGAATTAGATTGTACTTCACATTCGTAAATCTTTTGTGAGCCACCGAGAAGTAGGCCATTCAGTCAACTTTCTAACAATTGTTAGGAAGCTAGGCAAGTTTTAAGACAGTGCCTTGCTGTTTTCTTTTAGAAAGGGAAAAAGGCTCCATTGTTCTCCTGGATTTGATTTCAATGCTCTTTCCTCATTTTAGATATTGCCTGGATGACCAAAAAGCTTTAGAAAGAGATGGGGGATTTTCTGAACTTCAGTCTCGCCTTATTCGTTACGAGACGCAGACCACCTGCACCAGAGACAGTTTTCCAGTCCCCACCGTGCTGAGCCCTCTTCCGTCCCCTGCAGTTCTGTCAGAGCCTCAGAGTGTCCCCGAAGGAGAAGCACTGCAAGGCGAACTGCGGACTGAAGTAGTTTCTGGATTGAAGAGGAGATCTAAAGACCCCAGCTGCCTGTACCCCCAGAAAAGGTGACCTGTCGAGTCCACAGGGACAGTGTCTCCAGAGAAGTAGCTTGTTCTTTGGAGGATTGCCTTTCATGTCTGCCTCGGATTTTTATGCTGCTGTCTGCATGGGTTTCTAGATTCATTCCTTCATACTAGGAAGTTCGTTTGTATTTTGAGTACTTAACTGGTTTTGCTTATAAGGTGTAAAAAGAAATGACTTGGAAAAACCAAGAGCTTTTGCTTTCTGTGCTGATGCTCAGCCCATCAGCACAGTGGGAGTGTGAAGCTGTCAAGAGCTCTAGAGGTGCCACCAGTAGGTGAAGACTTAGCTGCCCTTTGAAAAATGATGAGGGTGGAATTTCTTGTTAACTCTCTCTCTGCTCCTTCTCTTATTTGCACTGGCCTTCAATGAAGCGGCTTCGTGGGACCCCATTTAAAACCACTCATTACATGTAAATAAAGCTTCAAAGTGTACAGTGTTAGTACATTTTATGGAACTTTCCAAGACACTTTGTTTTGCTAGCTAAATAGTCCAAATATATTAGAATTTAGATGTTGATAAAATAAATACTGAATTTATAGATCTATAGACCACATGTTAGATTTAGGCCCTGGGCATAAAATATGCTGTAAGTTCTGACTACACTTAAGCCTTTAAAATGACTATAAAATGTGTAGAAATAAAACTTTGAAGATCTTTTGAATAGGTGAAAATATGAATATACTGTTTCCTGCTATGAAATAGCTAAATGATTTTTATGACAACTTTGTTAGTTCATGGCATTTTTTATGTCTGATTAAGTTGTAAAGCAAAGCTGTTAAAAAGATTTATATTCAGACAAAGTATACTATATACTATAGTGTACTGCAGCCTGAGAGGAGCAGAAGAATGGTCCTAATGTCTACTGTGAAAGAGGAAAACACTTCTGAGTCATTGTGGAAGCAATATAAATGATTTAGAAAAACTGAAATAAGAACCATTTTTTTTTATTCTACTTGTATTTGTTTTTAGTTACTTATTTTGCACAGATAGTTGCAGAGGTATAGCGCAAAGGCTTGTGGTTTCTTTCATAACATTCTTTAGTGAAGGGTATGAGTGCTTCCTAGAGTACTAAGTGTATAAATAGAGGAATCCTAATATTGCTCATTACATTCCTTGTTAGCTTGAATTCTAGTTATCACTTGCCTTCTCTTTTAGCCCTGCCCTAGCTACTTTTCTGTTTGATAAAATACCCTGACAGAAGCAATGTCAAAGAGAAAAGGCTTATCCACCTCACAGTTGAGATCTACAGTCCTTCATGGCACGGAAGTACTGTGTTAAGATAGAGAAGCTGTGCATTTACCATGTCCACAATCAGAAGCAGAGAGCAATCCATGCAAATTGCTGCTCAGCTCCCATACACAGTCTAGCATCTCATGGAGACAGAGAGGGAGGGGCCCACTCACAGTAATGTGGGTCTTTCCACAGCCATTAGTGCAGTCATGATAACTCACCACAGGCATGCTCAGAGGCCATCTGTCCGGAGAGGCTAGATTCTGTCAAGTTGACAGGACTATCACAGTGCATAAACACAGAATTAAAAGAACAGCTTCATTTTTTTTGGTGTCAGTTATTTTACGCAAATTAGCAAGAGATTTTAGTTTTCTTGGATTTGTGTTTAAAGCAGAAAGTAGGCTCCGTTGTTGATTCATTGCACTTTTTTCCTCCTTACAGACTTACAAAATCAGAAAGCTCTGATTGTTTGCCTTCTCAAGCAAGTTGCAATAGTAATCATTACCATCACAGGGGGAAATCCAGGAAGCCTCAGGCAGAGCACTGTGTGGCAGGGCTTCCACTTCCTGGTCGGGAAGTTTCCAAAGATACCGCAAAGACCAGTTCAGGACAAAAACAAGCACACGGATCAAAATCATCAAAGCAAATGAAGGAATCACGATCTCAGAAACACACACGGGTAAAGTCTGCCTGCTTTCTCATGTCTGCATGAAAGGAAGCCTCATGCTGTGAATCTTTAAAACAAACAAACCTATGCCTAACAGGTTTATGAAGAATAAAATAACATTCAAAACCTAAGATCATCAAATGCTAGAAGGATGGTGAAGGCTGGAGCTCGCAGGTAGACCAGTTGCCTAGCGTTCGTGAAGCCATGAGTTCAGTAGACAGTGTGGCTAGGAAAGAAACTCCATGAGGAGAATCTGGGAAGGGGGTGTGAGGGACACAAAGTAAACAGAACTTGATTGTTTATTGTAAAAGTTGGCATGTCAGTGCAGCAAAACAGGAATGTTATAAAGATACCCTCTTGATTTTCCATGATTGAAAACTTTCTTCTAAAGATTTCCCGGCAGTGTATAACTTGGCATTCAGGTTTCAGGTCACAGCTCATGATTTCAGTTCCTTTCCCCAGTTAAGCTAGGCATTTCCTGCTGAACCTGAGTCCTGAGACATGGGTGAGCATGGAGATGTCACAGGCTGCTCTTTTCTCAAGTGTTTTGTCAGAACAACCATATTTATCTTTAGTATAGGCAAATGACTATATAATTCACAATTCATTTATTATCAAAATTGAAACAGTTGCGCCATTTCTGAGAAATGTCAGCCATGTGTTCCTTTCTGTTGAAGATGCTGAAGGAGGTGGTAACAGACACCTTGAAGAGGCACCACATTACTGAAGCCCATGAGAGCTTCACTGCCTGCAGCCAGAGACTCTTCCATATCTCCAAGTTCTACCTAAAGGTGTGGTGTCTTCCCTACTCGCCATTAGGTTTATTTCATGTTCTGATGTCCGTTAGGTGTGTACACATAGGTTTTATATTATCTGTTTACACTTGCTGCCAGGCTGCTTTAATTGAAGGCAGAAATACTGCCTTCCGTTTGCTTTATTTGACATTAGCCTTGTGTATCGCAAGCTGCTTCGATCAGAAGCCTCAGTGGTTTTTCCTAACAGGCCTTTTACTAAGGCAGAACTTTAGCATTAATTGGTAATTATTTTATAATTTGGCTATATAAAGCTAAATGGTGAGTATAGTATTTTATTACAAAAAGTAATAAAGAGGCAGCTGTTACTTTTGGCCAGATGTCCAGAGTCGGGTTGGGGTGAGCGGCTGCTCAGGGGTTCATTTTCCTTATTTTCTTTTCAAATCATGTGTTTTGTGTGCTGTGAATGTATGGTATATTGTGCATGCATTCATAGGCTAAAGATGAATAGCAAGACAGAGTCTCTGAATAACCTGGAATCTTGCCGTTTGGCTATCATGGCTAGTCACTGAGCTCCCAGGATCCTCCTGGCTCCACCTCCCAGCTCTGAGGTTAGAGGAATACACAGCCATGCGTGGTCTTTTCCATCTGTCCTGAGGATTTGAACTCAGGTCCTTGTGCTTACACAATAGGCATTCTGTCCCACTGAGCTTCTCCCAGCCTAGGTGACAGTTGGATGTCAGCTTTCTGAAACTTGGGTGCTCTTTGATCTTCTCTGCCTGAGACCTAACTAGCAAGCAGAAGTAGGTCTTGGGGTAGAATTACAGGATTGACACATGCATTCAGGACCCTCTTTTAAGTCTGCTTAAGACGGGCAGCATCACTACAAAAAGCAAGTGGAGAAAGGTAAGAAAAAAACTATGCAAATATATTTTGTTGAGTATTTGAGAAAGCACGTGAAAACACGGGCAGAGGAAAGGAAGTTAATGAGGAGCTGCCTTGTTTCTACACGAAATACCAGCCAGCAGAAGCCAGAGGAGGTAGAGGAACTCAACGAACCACAGTGATTGGCCTTCTTCCACAGTGTGAATACAGGGCCTTTGAACAGTTCTGTGTCTACACCTCTGACAGTAAAGTCTCACAGCAAAGGAAATGCTGGGGGTGGCAGTGAGAAGCCAGCTGCTCATCTGGTCCCCTTCCTTGTAAAGCCACCAAATTCAGCACTCACGGCTCCCATATTTTCAGTGTCTCTAAGTAGAAGAGGACAGCAAAGGACTAGCAGACTGTAAGCATAACTTCTGACTCAAGGGAAGCCAAAATGTAAAGAGAACTCCGAAAGGTAGAGAGTGGGAGAAAAGTTATAAACACTAGAATTCTCCCAGAAATAGAACCATGCCCATAAAACTAGAACTACATGCTGTCACCAAAACATACAGAGAATACAAAGGCTCCTCTTAGTTAAAGGTGTGAGGAAACCAATTTAATGGAAACGCTGCACAGCTCAGCTGGAGATTTTTTACAAATAGTAAGAAATAAAGGAGAAGAACTCTAGAAAGAGAAAATGGAGGCTAGATCCTTCTACTGATGATAATAGGAGGGAGCTTCAAAGATAGATACTGTGGGAGAGAAAATCAAAAATAAAGCAAAGCTTTTGTTAGGGACTCACTCATCTCCTGAATACTGTATTTTCTTTGAGACTATTGCAAATGGGCATATGTCCATGATCTCCGTTGTGTGTTTACTGTTGAGGTATACAAAAGCTACTGATTTGCGCAAGTAGATGCTATAGCCTGCCATGTTGTTAAATTTGTTGTTCCTAGAAGTTTTCCAGTAGAATTTTTGGAATCTCTTCTGTATGATATGCCATCTGCAAATAGCGATCCTTGGACTAATATTGTTCCCTCTATATCCAAAAGTTCCCTTCTCTTTCCTTATTGCTCTAGCTGTGTCTTCCAACAGTCTTGAAAAGGAGTATGGATAATGGACAGCCCTGTCTTGGTCCTGAGATCTTTGGGGTTGCTTCAAGTTCTTCTTCACTTAGGATGATGCTGGTGTGAGTTTCTCTTGTATAGCTTCTATTATATTGAAGTATGTTCCCTCTACCCTCCTTTCTTTAGGACTTTTATCATGAAGTGAAGGCACTCTGGATTTTGTCAGAAGCTCTTTCTGCGTCTTTTGTTTTTATGTCCATTTATGTTGAACTGTCCCTGCATCTCAGGGATGAAGCCACCTTTATCCCCAGTGGATAATATTCTTGCTGTATGTCTGTATGTGGGTTGTAGGTGTTTTGTTGAGTGTTTTTGATCTACATTCCTCAGGGAGATTGACTGTGGTTCTCACTGTTTTATCATCCCTGGTTAGGGGTCAGAGAGGGACGAAACTTCACTGGAGGAGTTTGAGAGTGATCTTCTGTTAATGGTTTCTTTGTTTAGTTTTGGTTATTGTTATTTGTTTGTTTTTATTTTTAATAATTTAAAAAAGTTTGGCTGTAGATCTTTTAAAGTTTGGTAGAATTTTGCTGGTGAATCTATCAGGTTCAGGACTTTTGTGTTGCTGGTTTAGTCTGTTATAGATCTATTTAGGAAATCCATCTCTTCCTGTTTTAATTTGGTGATAAAGTCTTACATGGTTCCCTAAACATGGCCTGAACAAGGATGGGAACACACACACACACACACCAATAATTAAAGAAAAAGAAAGCCATAGATTTAGAAGAGAGTTGGGGAGGGCTTACCTGGAAGGAAGTAGAGGGAGGAAAGGAATAGGGGAAATGATGTAATTATACTATAAATTTAGCAAATAAAAAATATTATATGTTTTTCCAATTTTTATTAGATATTTTCTTCATTTACATTTCAAGTGTTATCCAGAAAGTTCCCTATACCCTCCCCCATCCCCGCCCTGCTCCCCTACCCACCAACTCCCACATCTTGGCCCTGGCGTTCCCCTGTACTGGGGCATATAAAGTTCCCAAAAATGAGGAACCCAGGCCTCTTGCTGGAAAAGATGCTGGAATGTCTAAGTATCCAGAGTATTTTCTGAGATTTCCTAAGAGAAAGGGTGCTTACTTATTGAAAGGACCAAGAATTAAATGATATCAAACCTCTCCAAGGTATCTCAGTATACTAGAAGACAGTAAAAAGCACCTTCTAGTTCTGAAGGAAAGTCACCTATCTGGTATTAATCCACAGTGACCTCTCTGGTCTGTAATCCAATCAGGTGAGAAGACTCAATAACAACATTTTCAAACCTAGAAAAGGTTTTAAAATACATCTTTCTCTTTTACGGAATCTGTTAGAAAATCAAGTGGAGCACATAAAAGGCTAAACGAAGAAATAAAACAAAACTTGACCTAGAACGAGACAAGCAAACCCCTAGGGAAGACTCAAGACAACCGGGGCAGGCAGAGGGGAGATCCGTGGGTTAAGCAACAATAATGAGATTGGAAGGAAAACCCCACCGAAAATGGAAGTGAGAGGTTATCCAGGACGTGTCAGTGGTTTAAAAAGCTTTGTTAGGCATTTAATTGACCCATCATGAGAGAGGGGATATATAGCAGAGTTATGTAGGTGGAACACTGTTGGTGGAGAAAAAAACAACCAATAACCAGGCCATTTCACTAGAGGAAGAGAGAAGAAGGCAGAAGAGGCAGAAGCCGAGTGAGAGACATGGCCACAGTCTGACTGCCTCATGACTGAGTGAGAGACATGGCCACAGTCTGACTGCCTCATGACTGAGTGAGAGACATGGCCACAGTCTGACTGCCTCATGACTACACCGCCTTTGCCTGGATATAATAAAGCAATCAAACTAATTATGGGGCCCAAGCTGTGAGGTAACCGTACTGTAGAGGAAGAGAAAGAGAAGGGAGTGTTGGCCATAGACCTAGGTCTGACTGTAAATGATCCGTGCTATATGTAGTCATTCTGAAACTGACAGATGGAGATGAAAGGTACACACAGGAAGAATTGTTAGAAGAATTCAGAGTGGCCGCCTCTGTGAGTTATTCCTTCCGGAGGATGCATTTCCCCTTTTGTACAATTAAGCTTTTATTTAATTTTGTGCTTTAATTTGATATGTTCCCCACCTCCTCTGCCTGCCCCGATTCTATGAATTGAACCCAAGATTTTGGATGTGGCACACAGGTGCTCTACCACTGAGCCAAATCCCCAGCCTGACCATATTTTAGAAAGTAAGACTATAGCTTTCTTCCTCTTTGTTGTGGAATGAAATAGCTAAAAAAGAAGAAGGAAAAAATACATATCTCAACAATTAGTAGAAACCAAATGTTTATTTCCCAAGTACTAATGCATCAGTAGTCTAGTGTGAGGGTGAGCATCATGGGCCAGGACTGTTGGAGACATGGGATGTGGGACTGTGTGTGTGTGTGTGTGTGTGTGTGTGTGTGTGTGTGTGTGTGTGTGTTGGGTGGAAGAATTTTTGTGTTTCAGGATGAGACTCTATTATGCATTGGTTCTGGGCAATACTTTTCTAATTGCAGTGGCACTTGTAGAATTCTTTAGGATAATCTCAAGTTCATTTATAATGAGCTGTCTGTAATATAATAAATAAGGTTCCAAATGCTGTGTTTCATTAATGTCTAGGATCTGAAAACATCAAGGGGTCTCTTTGAAGAAATGAAGAAAACAGCTAACAACAATGTGGTGCAGGTAAGTAGTTCTCAAAAAGCCACATTCCATTAAATTGGGATTTTGTTTCAGGGTTGCTGTTCTGCTGTTACACTTACAGTAAAAATAGAGATGGTGTTTTCAACTCTACTCTTCTGAAATTTCCTTGATATTTAACAATAGACTTGTTCAGGCAAAGTATATTAACACTTACTAGGTAGCTTTATCAAAAAAGATTTTCTCAAATGATATTAAAAGAGAAAAATGAAAAACATAATTCAAAGATCTAAAAAAAAAAATACTCTATTTTGATGAGCTGTTTTCCAAGTTTGGTTTAACTCTTTTGAGTGACCAGTTCCAAAGGTATTTTTAAATAGTGGTAAGAAAGTGGCTTGAGTTATTGGCCCGTTTGAGGACAGTCACAGGACTCAGTGTTGCATCTGAGGCTCAAGATGCCCTTAATTTGGAAAATAAAATATCTTTAAGTATAAAGACTGAATGTTGTCTTTTTACTTTACATTTTCTGTACTATCTTTCAAGGGTTTTTTGAAAAAAAAAAGTTGAGGTCTAATATATATATATATATATATATGAGTAAACAGGGGTTTTGTGTTAGGAGAAGTGAGGTGCCCTGGAGGGAGGGCACACTCAGAACTTAGTTTTGAAGTTGTTTTATCATGCATATTTTGCACAGAGTGATTCTATAATCATGTATCTGTTTTCTTCCCCAGGTGATCGAATGGGTGGTAGAAAAGATGAGCAAGAAATAAGCTACTACATCTTCCTTTACTTAGAAAAGCATACACAGCCTGTAAACTTTACCCAAAGAATCGATGCTACATTTGTAAAGAGGGTCCATAGTGACCTGTATTTATATAGTTTTGTGACACTCAGTTAAAGTATTTTCAACTAATGCACTTATTTTTACAGTTTTACAGTATTTTAATCTATGAGATTTTTATATATTTTAAATGTTTAACTTGGTTATTTAAATGTTCAATAAACAGTAATATTCCGTTACTTCTTGGATTGCATGGCCTTATTAATTAGTGTGCCTCTTTGAGTTGCTGCCTGTGGTGGTTTGAAGAAGAGCATCTCCCACGCTCTGGCCTTGGTCCTCAGATGGTGGTACTGTTTGGGGAAAGTCAGGAGGCCCCTTGTTGGAGGAGTGTGTCACTGTCCATGACTTTGAGTGTGCTCTCTGCTTCCTGCTTGTGGTTCAGCTTCTGCTCTGAGGACTGCCACATCAGTTGCCTGCTGTCCACTGTGTCATTGAATCACTGTGTATGGAATCCCAACTTCTGGGAGGTAAAATGTATGGGTTTTAAACCTTTCAGTATTTCCATGTAGCCTTCCAGAGGGTCAGCTTGTGCTTGTAGTGGCAGAATCCCTCTCCGATTTCTCTGAAGACTGAAACCAGTGAAAGTTTGAAAACACATTAGCAACATTTATCTTGATTATTCCCAGCTTTGGATCTTTTTTTATTCTGAACACTCTAACTTTTGCTTATTGGTTTAGACGACTTTTTACATATTGAGAGCATTGGCCCTTTTCATTTTCTTTGGAGTTTTGAAAGTTAGAAGCTTTCAGCTTTTCTGGAGTAAGTTGCTGGTTTTTTATTTTGCAGTCTCTTCCACTTCTCAAAGTTTACTCAATGTGTGCTCTGTTTGCCCGTGTGGAAACCTAGGCTTTCAGAAAGTGTTTGCGGGTATCCTTGAAGCTGCTGATTTCAAATTCTCACCTTTTATCTAAACCTTTCACATCAGAGGATATTGCAAAGAATGAGGGAATATTTTAAAGATTCTCTTTGATCCACAAAATTATCTTTTAAAATGTTCTCTAGCAATAGGCATTTGGGGCGTAAATATATTCAACAGACAAGGGAAAAGGTACTAGCTAGTTTCAC
>CACVCL010022762.1:0-32704 GCA_902729485.2 Mus minutoides
AAAAAAAAAAAAAAAGCAAAGCATCTATCATCTAGAGTAATAAGAAATGTGTGTGTGTGTATGTCTGTGTGTGTATGTGTGTGTGTGTGTGTGTGTGTGTGTGTGTGTGTGTGTGTGTGTGTGTGTGAAACCTTCCTGAGGGCTTTCCTGCCTAATTGCTGTTTGTTTTGCAGATGTACTCTATAAATGTTAGATAAAGAACAGGTAAGAATGAATGTTGGCCACAGTGGGGTGAACAGCTCAAAAGACAAATTCTGTGGAATGCTGAATTTTAGTAATTGATATTTTAATTTATTTCTCAGTATTCTCTAAGTCCATTCACATTTTGTTTTCTGAATCAATGTGTGATTGAGGGACTAATGGCAGTTAATGGTTGCTGGCCAGAGAAATGTCTTTTTTTTTTTTTTTTTTTTTTTAGTGCTGTAGCCATGGATAAGTTTTCCACATTTCAGTAAATAATCCCCAACCCATGCTCACACAAACAACTCTAATTAAGCTTAGTGTGTAGAAGAAAAATAAAATAAAGTATCAGAGAGGCATCAGGGTTGGCGCAGAACACACCAGACACCACATTCTCAGAAGGAGATTTTATTATTGGGCTAGGGACAGAGGGGGTGCCTCTGGATTGGGCAGAGACCATAACGGCCAACTGGCCCATGGCCATTTAAAGAACTCTAGCAAGGGAAAGGAGAAAGGGGATGCTCCCCCCCCCCTCCCAGGTAGCAGGCTTTCATTTAGCATAGCCCAGGTCATTTTATCAGGCAATGTACCTTTGGTCATGTGGCCTGATGGGTTTGAGAGACCTTATCAAGACCAACAAGGAGAGAGGAGATTTGGGAGGAAGAAGGATTCATCATTCTGCAGGAGATAGAGGGGGCTGAGGGAGGAATAGGGGTAAAATGTCTCCAATTCATTATAATATACATGTATGAATTATCAAATAGAAAATAACTTTTTTTGCTGAAAATTCCCAAGAAGTTAGTGTGTTTGCTTTTGTTTCTACTTATTTCTAGTGTGGGTGTATATTTTGAGCAGAACATAATTAAAAACTTAAGCTGAGAGTCTTAAAGGGAGCGATCTAATATCTCAGTGGGTTTTGTTCCAGAAACAAAAGTATGTCTGTTTTTGAAAGAAGACATTATTATTTGCATATGAGAGTGTATCAAACCATTCTCAATAATGCTCATTCCCCAATATTCTGCAGAGTTCATTGCAGTAAACTTGAAATTCAGAAATTCTCCACAGTATCTCTAAAAACATGTAAAATATTTTTAGATCTCCAAAGAACAACATTCTTCTCTGTCCTTGGTGGAGTCCTGTACACCCGGCCAAGGGCACTCTTTCTCGTCTTGTAACCCTGTTCTTTGTCTTACATCATCATTTTTTGAGGATCTCCCAGAGCCATGTTTTGGGTTAAGTTTTGAGTGTTCTTAATGGGAGGGGAAAAAAGTTCTGGAAGGGTATTGGGTTTCTTGCCACTGACACAGGAACCTTCTGCTGAGAGGGATTTGAGGCACGTGATGCTGTTGGACTTATTTATTTAAAAGTATATATTTTAGATTTCCTTTGTTTTGTTTTGTTTTGTTTTTCCAGACAGTGTTTCTCTGTGCATTCCTGGCTGTCCTGGAACTCACTCTGTAGACCAGGCTGATCTTGAACTCAGAAATCCACCTGCCTTTGCCTCCCAAGTGCTGGGATTAAAAGCATGTGCCACCACTGCCCGGCCAATTTCTTTGTCTTATTTAATGTATATGAATATTTTACCTGTGTATATGTGTACCATGTACGTGGTGCCTGTGGAAGTCAGAAGAGGGCTCCGGATCTCCTGGAACTGGAGTTGGGAACCACCATTTTGGGCTGAGAGTTAAACCTGGTCCATCTGAGAGAGTTAAGTGCTCTTAACCATAAAGCCACCTCTCTAGTTGCCATCTCTCTAGTCCTGTTTGCTTGATAACCATTGTTCCTTTGGCTTTAGTTAGTACTTACAGCCTTTCCCTGGTGTCGGACAGTGAAACTCGCTCAGAATCAAGCCCAAAGCCCAAATAAACAACTTCATAAGCAGACTTTGACCAAGACAAGACCGAACACACTTTAGTGCCTTCCTGGGCCAGGGCTGCTCTCCACAAGGGCAACCCATTGGAGGCTGTTTTCGTGACACCACGTACCTGGTGCCTTCTTCCGGCCGTTTCTGTGAGGATTTCCTTCTCCACACACTACCTGTGGATGTTGCTAGGCAGCAAGGAGATATAAGCATTTGATGTGACCGCTTGCCTGCAACTCCATTTCTACCTACTCAGCGCAAATCAGTTTTCCTGTGGGGATTCATGTTCAAAAGCAAAGAGGTCTTGTCTTTGTTTCTCTGCCTACATCATTAGTAATAATGGCTCCGTTTTCAGAGGGGGCAAAGCCGAGGGAGCACTGTCCCTGCCTTTGACCACCGAGTCACACCCCCTGCTGGGAGTGCCCTCCCTCCCACCTTACCCAGCCACCAGGACTTTGAAGGCTGCTCGGTGCTGGCTTTGTGACTGTTGTGGTGGAAGGAGTTGATTTGCTCTTAGTCACTCTGGTGCGCAGCTTTCTGCCACGGTTCCCTCGAGGACTCTGCTCTTTGCGCCACGTGGACACTCTTGGTCCACAGCAGCCAGGCTTGTCTTTTGAATTCTTCATCCCATGGAGGCCACAGTTCAGTTCGTGCCTGTTCTCTATCTAGCAGTTTCTGGAGTATATCTGAAAAACAGCCAGCTAATTTGAAGGGAAAACCTTAGCAGGGTTTAACTCTCCTCTATTTTACCTCTCCAAAGCGCGAGTGCATGTGTAGGTGTGTGTGTGTGTGTGTGTGTGTGTGTGTGTGTGTGTGTGTGTGTGTGTTGACTGCTGTTTGGTTTCAGACCCTGGAACAAGGAACTGAGGTGCATATTTTACATATCAAAGCAGACCTGGCCTCCAGGTTCTCCCAGCATCCCCTGCCCTCAACTCTGAACTTTCCAGCCCAGAGGCTGGGCTGCCCTTCCCCAGAGGCTCTTCCCTATATAATCCATTTTGATCTGTCTCCCCCCCACCCCTTCTTTACCTTCTCTTCTTTCTCTCTTTCCACCCTCTGGCCCCCTATGGTGACTCCCCTGGCCTCAATCCTTGGGGTCAGTGAATTTGCCCTAGATAGCTTCCCAATAAACCTGCCTTTAATATAATCTAATCTGGCGTGAACTGGCTCATTTTACCAGCAGATAAATAACCTTTTAGTAGCCTCTCCTCAAATGCTATCCATCCTGATTTTTAAGCAAATGCACTAGGCTGGCTGGCCACCAATCTCCAGTGTTCTTTCTGCATGTCTCCACTTCCTCAGTGCTGGGTTTATAAGTAAGTACCACATGCCCAACTTTTCTTTTCTTTTTAAGATTTATTTATTTATTTTATACGAGTACACTGTAGCTGTCTTCAGACACACCAGAAGAGGGCATCAGACCTCATTACAGATGGTTATGAGCCTTCATGTGGTTGTTGGGGATTGAACTTTTAGGACCTCTGCTCACTCGGTCAACCCCACTTGCTCTGGTCAACTCCACTCTCAGTCCCTGATCGCTCTGGCCTAAAGATTTATTTATTATTACACATAAGTACACTGTAGCTGAGCTCAGGCGCACCAGAAGAGGGCGCCAGATCTCATTACAGCTGATTGTGAGCCACCATGTGATTGCTGGGATTTGAACTCAGGACCTTTGGAAGAGCAATCCGTGCTCTTACTCGCTGAGCCATCTCGCCAGCCTCCTTTTCTTTTTTAAAGACTTAAAAAAAAATTTTTTTTTAATATTCTGCTGCATGCCTGTGCCTGAGTGTATGTATTTATGCCATGGGCATACAGGAGCCCGTGGGGGTCAAAAGAGGGTTTCAAATCTCCTGCAACGTGAGTTACAGGCAATTGTTAGCTGCCACAGGGGTCCTGGGGATCCAACGTGGGTCTTCTGCAAGAGCAGCAAGTGCTGGAGTCATCTCTCCAGGCCCGTGTGTGTGTGTGTGTGTGTGTGTGTGTGTGTGTGTATGTGTGTGTGTGTTTAAATATGTGTTCTCAAGGCTCAGATTAGGTTCCTATGGTTGCAGAATATACACTTCATTGACTAAACAATAATCCCGAATCATCTCCCCCCTCCCCTTATGATTTTTTAAGACAAATTGATTTAAGCATTATTTCTGTTTTAACTTTCCATAAGTTTCCACTAAGCTATACATTTCAAGGAGCTTACCAGAAACTAGTTTTGGAGTTAGCAGTGAACCAGCTTTCATTTACTTGGATTCTCAAGTGTCGTTGTGGGAATGAACTGTATGGCTTTGTAAGGCAGCAATAGCAATGTGCTGTCACCATGTCACCTTACCAGCTACTGGACAACGTAGTTTATTTCAATCAGTTTCCTTCTTAGAAAACCAGGGACCACATGAAGACCAGATGTGGAGGGCTTTTTCACATACCCAAGGGCTGGGAGGAGTACTGCAAACAGTCATTCTGCACACACACACACCCTTTTATTTCCCTGGCTCACCTATTTTTTTAATGTAGTACCACAAAGTGTAACTAATTCACATAGACTTAAGGATCCATCCTCTTACCCTAACCTCCTGACTTCAGCATTTTGAGTATAATTCAGCCAACGGTCTTGGGTTGCCAGCACACTCATATTATGGGCTAGATTATGACAGTTGACCATCCCATGACATTAATCCATAGGCTCTATCGTCATCTCTGCTCCTGTCATACAGGAAACGAAATGGGCTTCCCCTCCCTAAGTTTGATTTGTCATGCTTATTCAGGCCTCTCAGTTGCCCAGTCATTTAGCAAAGAATATTTTTCATCATGATCTGTGTGTGTTATACACATCATTAAACAAATTTGTAGAAAATATAAGTTCCCTTTACCCAATATCCAAGATAGTAGATTGGGCTTCATCAATCTATGTAGAATACCCAGTAAATGAGATGCTGGTATGTGACCCAACATAACTAACTACTATAAGTTAGACATGCTCATGAGTATGTACACACACAAGAACAGTCATTAAACATAATAAGAATAAATAAATAAGTACTTTATTAATGTTCCCCTACATTTATTAGGGTATAACTGAAAAATAAAAAGATATATTTATAGTATATATAGAGAATTTTGTATATTGACAGTATATTATATGATATGATCATTGTGTATCTAATTAACTCAAGAAAATTAACATATCTCTTTATCATATCTTTGAGATGAGAGCATTTGACATCTACTGCCTTAGCAATTTTCATGTACAAGATGAATATTAACTAAAACTATCAGGTACTCCATTGATCTCCAAAATTAGTTCATGCTATCTGACTGAAACTTCAGATCCTTTGGCTGCTCATATCTCCTCACGCCCAGTAACCACACGGCCTCTGCTTCTGTGATGACAGCTCTGGTGACATGAGAGAGAGAGAGTGTATCAGTGGTGAAGCTCCAGCTTTCTGTGGTGTGTGGGAAGCAGATGCCAGCAAGGAGGCCGTGCACAACCCATGAGCACTGGTCCCCAAGTACCTACAAGGGCCACCTTTGGGTAGATGGAGAATGAATGGGGAGGATGAGGTAGGAGGGAGCAAATCTGTCTCAGCTCAGCATCTAGGGGGTGATCTAGGGGACCCGAGGCAGCAGTGATATCTCAGAACTAACAAAGCCACAGGATAGCAAGGTCTGGTGGCATTTGGGTCAAGTTCATATAAAGTACATCTTCCAGGTATTTTTGTTGCTACCATAAAATGTAGGCTCTCTCACCTCACTTCTGGGCTGTTGACTGAGTAACAACAGTCTCTCCATCAGGCTCCTTCCCCATGTCTCAAGTCACTCCCAGTCTATTTTGAACAGTTGGTAAGGTCATCTCTTTCAAACATTACTTTTTTTTTTTTTTTTGGTTATTACTGGGAAGGCGAGAGTGTGAGGTAGAGAAAGGGGTGCTGGGGTGCTGGGGTGCTGGGGAAAGTGGAAGCAGGGAGTTGGAGGTAGATATGACCAAGATACATTATGGACATTTATGAAATTGTTTTAAATAGCATGTATTTATTTCTTTAGTGTATGTGCGTGGATGTGTGTGGATGTTCTAGAACATGTAAGTGTGTACTATGGTGCACATGAGTTCAGAGGATGACTTTCAGAGTCATCTCTTTCCTCTCACCAGGGGCTGAACTGAGGTCATCAGGCTTGGTGGCAAACATCTTTTCTTGATGAGCCATCTTGCCATCCCACAAGGAACTTTTGACAAGAAGACTTACATTTAAAACAAAGCTTCAGGAGAGAAAGAGGGTAAGGTAGTCCTCTCTGCTCTCTTCTCTGGGTCTTCCCTAAGCATCACCCCACCACAAACAATTGGAAGTGAGACTCACCTGAGAAGCCTATAAACCAGTAGGGACCAGTCCCACTTTTAAGGGTTTTCTTTCCCCCTTTTTAGTCTTCTTTTAAGACAAGATATTCAGAGTGTGCCAGAAGAAAGCAAGAATCAGTGCTGTTTAGTCAGGTAGGCCCTATCAGCTTGGAACCAAACATTCTTCCTGCACAAGTCATATTCATGTGTGTTGATGTCTGATGTCTAGTTGGTTTCCCCAGGAGCACATCCCTGAGACAGGTCGGCACTCAGGAGCATACACCCTATGTTAGGCACGTTTTGTCATGGAAAACCTGTAGATGTACAGTGAGGTGGAACAAAGAAAGAAATCAAGGAGGCGAATCAAGGAATGGGGTCTTAGGTAGATCAGAGCTCAGTGGAGGAGGGATGGGGAAGGGGATCCTGGGGTGTGAGCCACAGTGCCTTTGGTGCTCCATATTCAGTTCCTGCACTGATGAGAGAGGGGATGAGGTGAGATGGAACTGTGGCCTTCTTGATATGACATGGTTCTGATTGGTTTGTGGGGTGTTAGTATACCCTTACGGTAGTATAGGTGATAGAACCCCCCCGCCCCACAGCGGGATACTAAAAGCATCAACACCCTATTCAGCTTCTTACTTGGTACATGTCAGGTATAGGTATAAATTCTGCTATTCGACCAGGCAGGTTTCTGGTTAGTTGTGGTCTCAGAAACAGCACACAAGTGGAGGACTTGTGGGAATAGTGATGTCACACTGGTACAGTTGGCTGAAGTCACAACTAATGCTCATCCTCTCTTATTCCAGATTCTTCTAAGCTTAGTAACTATTTCTGAGAGTCTAGGTGGCCTGAATGGTGGCTTTGCCCACACTTTCATCCCTGAGTGGGCTGGGCTCAAGAGGATCCTGGGACAATGACAGCTTCCCTTCTGTAGGCAGTAGTGCCAGTGATCTAACACCTCCTTCTACTAGGTCTGATCTCTTACAGGTTCTCCTGCACCTCATCATTGCCACATTGAGGCCCAAGCTTTTGGCATATAAGTCTTTGGAGGCTATACTCAAACCGAAGTAGCTGGTAATAGAGACTTCTCTCAGAAGCTGTAGGCATGCGCTCCAGAGAAAGCATTGGTTTGGTAGGTAGGNGCCAGTGATCTAACACCTCCTTCTACTAGGTCTGATCTCTTACAGGTTCTCCTGCACCTCATCATTGCCACATTGAGGCCCAAGCTTTTGGCATATAAGTCTTTGGAGGCTATACTCAAACCGAAGTAGCTGGTAATAGAGACTTCTCTCAGAAGCTGTAGGCATGCGCTCCAGAGAAAGCATTGGTTTGGTAGGTAGGCGTCCTGGGAATGTGGGATACTGGCTTTTGCAGCTTACTTGTGATCCATGTATCTTGTCAAGCCACATGTATTACTTTGATGTTATGGTACATTTCTTCTGAGCCAATGTGACCTTGTGGTTTCATTTGTCATGATAAGCAATTACGGCCACTTGATAACTCACGAGAAATTCCCTTTTTAGTATGTTGAGAGTTATTTTTCAAATGCTATATAATTCCCTCTACTTGTAGAACCTTAAGAATCTGCACCATGCCAGGTATAATGGTACACGCCTCTCATCCAAGCACTCAGAAAGCAGAGGCAGGACGATCTCTGATCAGGTCTACAGAGTGAGCTCCAGGACAGCTAAGGCTAGACAGAGAAACCCTATTTCAAAACAATAAAAATCAAACAAAACCAAAAACTCTGTACTCTGACTCTCCACTGGGGCATGCCTAAGACTTTTTGAGACTCCTGTTCTACTTCTGATACCACTGAATCTACCAGAGAGTATGGTCCATCCAAGCACCATTGAATCTACCAGAGAGTCCATCCAAGCACCACTGAATCTACCAGAGAGTCCATCCAAGCACCACTGAATCTACCAGAGAGTCCATCCAAGCAGAGGAGATGCTTGTCTTCTAGTCTGAAGCTACTATTCGCCATTTTCTCACATTCAAATATTTCTCTCAGTTGTGGATTTTGAATCTGAGGACTTACTCGGGTCTCAATATTAGGATAGGGAATCCGTATTTTATTAGGGAAGCAGAGGGCTAACACAATTTCTGTACACTCTTGGCTTTTTGATGGGTTTGGAGACATTATTCAGCAGTTAAGAGCATGTGCTGCTCTTATACATTTCAGTTCCTGACACCCACACAGGGAGGCTCACAATTGCTAGGATTCCAGCACCAGGGGCTCAGATGCCCTCTTCTGGCCTCCATGCACACCCACACACAGCGATATATACTCAGACATGCACATAGACATAGAAAAAAGTCTTTAAAATAATACTAAGCGATATCCACTTGGCCACTTACACATAGTTTCTAGGAGGTATCAACCATCACTCTGACCTCTTCAGAGTACTTATGATCATCTAGCTTCAGGCAACTCAAGTGTTACCACCAGGTCTCTGGTTACTTTATGTTCTATGATCCCCACAGGTGATGAAAAAACCCACTTTCGAAAGAACAAGTTCTAAACTTCTTGGTGATGCCAGCCAGCACCTAAACGAGCACACTTCTTACTGTCTCGATGACCAAAGCGACTCCTTGATCCTTCCAAGGGCTTTAGTCAGCTAACAGTCTTTCCGGTACCAAGGAATGAATACAGTTCAGCATACCTATTTCTCAGAGTCCTTTCATTTTTCATCCACAGTCAACCATGCTAGTGTTTATCTTCTCTTCACTTAATATGAGACAAAAAAATTTCCCGGGCTGCCATGAGCTGCTCAACCAGATGTTGAAGAAAATCTCTGGAGCTTTTTCAAGGCAATAGATCTTATATCCTAGAAGGCAGGGCTCCATCGGAATAGCTCTTCCTCATCCAGCCAGTTAACCCCACTCCCCCAACACTCTTGATTCAGGACTTTAAATACATATTCAGACAACTGCCCCTTTCCTGTTGGTACACCTCTGTCAGCTCCTTCCGTGTGTGATCCCCAGCTCCCTTGCAGGTCTGAACCTCTCTGGTTAGTCTATGCAGATGGGAGCAGGTCCTGAGGAGAACACCCATTTGGTCTGGAAAATCTACCTCCATCAAAGATGCTACATTATCATCAAGTGAGAGGCTAGAGATTATCTTCTAACATTGAGGAAATTTCCCATATCAAAGGATCCAGGAAATTTGGAGGTTCAGTGTTACCAAATCCTCTCCTAAACATTATCCTATCCCAACTGCCACAGCTCTCTGTCTTCTTTACCAGGGTCCTGAGATGGGGATAGACGTTCTAGGGTTCAGAATTCTTTTTGTTGAGATTTATTTTTGATAGTTTTCACTATTAATTCTTGACTTGGTTTCTAGTTTGGTTATTCCTCTGGGTACTAAAATATGAGGGTTTCTTTAAATGCAGCAGAGAGGTAAACAGATTCTCTGCCTTCCTGCTTTTGTGGCTATTACACTGGTGTATTTACAGCATCAGCAGCCATAATTCCAGATGATGGCCAAACACTTGCCAGCCTCTCTTGTCTCACACTTGAGTCATCACACAGGCCATTCAGGTCTGTCCATCCCAGTCAGCTTCATGGTGAAATGCTTTTTGCTTCATTTTTCTAATAATTATTTTATTCAGTTTTGCAGTTCAAAATAATTGGTTAAGTAGCACTTTGAGTTTCCTAAAAGCATCCTATCCCTGCCCCGCCTGGAGGAAATTTCCCTTATCATTAACATTTTCCATCGGATGGTACATTTCTTTTTTTTCTTTCAATTTTTAAAATTATATTCAACACAATATATTTTTATGCTAATCATAAAAATGATGGACATGTTATTAAATGAACATAAATAGATAAAGTCTCTTGTTTCTTTGTTTGATTTGTTTTTAGTAGAGCTTAAAATCTTGGCTCTTACTGTGGCACAAACACAAAATAAGAACAGTTTTTTGACATTGGAGTTCACTGTAGTAAGGCTGTACTTCAATGTCCCTCACATCACCAAAGGATTTTACCTCCATAGTAGATAAGCTAAGAGTTGAATTGTAGATATGATTATTTGGATACAGATTTTCTGCTACAGTCACAGCTATTTGACTTAGTGATTGTCATCATTCTCAGCCCACAGGGAACAGGTTACATTCATTTAAGAAATGGTGTGTGTATTAAGATGGTCTATCCATGAAGTTATTCACCAACTGTTAATTTTTATATTAAGAGATATTAAGGTAAAGTGATTGATACTTCCTGTTATTTTTGTTTTAGAGGTGGAATTATGTTTGTGTGAGTTTGTTGAAAGACTATGTTCTTGCTTCTTCTAGGGAAGAAGTAGTTGCCCTCCTTGTGTTGGTGTTTTCCATCTATATCCTTTATAGGGCTGGATTTGTGGAGAGATATTGTGTAAATTTGGTTTTGTCATGGAATATCTTGTTTTCCCCATCTATGGTAATTGAGAGTTTTGCTGGGTATAGTAGCCTGGGCTGGCATTTGAGTTCTCTTAGGGTCTGTATGACATCTATCCAGGATCTTCTAGCTTTCATAGTCTCTGGTGAGAAGTCTGGTGTAATTCTGATAGGTCTGCCTTTATAGGTTACTTGACCTTTTCCCCTTACTGCTTTAAATACTTTCTTTGTTTTGTGCATTTGGTGTTTTGATTATTATGTCACAGGAGGGATTTCTTTTCTGGTCTATTTGGAGTTCTGTAGGCTTCTTGTATGTTCATGGGCATCTCTTTAGGTTTGGGAAGTTTTCTTCTACAGTTTTGTTGAAGATATTTACTGGCCCTTTAAGTTGAGATTCTTCACTCTCTTCTATACCTATTATCTTTAGATTTGGTTTTTCCATTGTGTCCTGGATTTCCTGGATGTTTTGGGTTACGAGCTTTTTGCTTTTTGCATTTTCTCTGACTGTTGTGTCAGTGTTTTCTATGGTATCTTCTGCACTCGAGATTCTCTCTTCTATCGCTTGTACTCTGTTGGTAATGCTTGCATCTATGACTCCTGATCTCTTTCCTAGGTTTTTTAAACTCCAGGGTTGTCTCCCTTTGTGATTTCTTTATTGTTTCTACTTCCATTTTTAGATCTTGGATGTTTTTGTTCATTTCCTTCACCTGTTTGATTGTGTTTTCCTGTAATTCTTTAAGGGATTTTTGTGTTTCCTCTTTAAGGGCTTGTAACTGTTTACCTGTGTTCTCCTGAATTTCTTTAAGGGAGTTATTTATGTCATTCTTAAAGTCCTCTGTCATCATTATGAGAAGTGATTTTAGATCTGAATCTTGTTTTTCCAGTGTGATGGTGTATCTAGGACTTGCTATGGTGGGAGAATTGGGTTCCAATGATGCCAAGTAACCTTGGTTTCTGTTGCTTATGTTTTTACGCTTGCCTCCCACCACCTGGTTATCTCTAGTGCTACCTGCCCTGACTATATCTGACTGAAGCCTGTCTTTCCTATGATCCTGGTTGTGTCAGAACTCCTCAGAGTCAAGCTGTTTCTGTGATCCTCTGATTCTGGAATCCTGTGATCCTGAGATCCTGGGTGTGTCCCAGCTCCTGGGAGCCAAGCTGCCTTTGGGACCCTGAGATCCTGGTGTGTCCAAGCTCCTAGGATGTTAGAGTGCCTGGAAGTGGCGCTTCCTCTGGGTGTTGTTGAGACTGGCTGTGGAGCTTGCACCCAAGGTCTGCTCAGGGCACCGGCCCAGACAGACCGGAAGGAACTTGTGCCGGGATGGTACATTTCTTGTCTGTAGTTTTTATTAAGGTTACACATAATAAGCCTTTCTTTTTATTTTAAGGTTTTCTTTTATTTTTTCTCTTTCTTCCTTCCTTCCTTCTTTCCTTCCTTCCTTCCTTCCTTCCTTCCTTCCTTCCTTCCTTCCTTCCTTTCTCTTTCTTTCTTTCTTTCTTTCTTTCTTTCTTTCTTTCTTTCTTTCTCTCTCTCTCTCTCTCTCTCTCTTTTTTTTTTTTTTTTTTTTTTTTTTTTTTTNTTTTTTTTGAGACAGGGTTTCTCTGTATAGCCCTGGCTGTCCTGAAACTCACTTTGTAGACCAGGCTGGCCTCGAACTTAGAAATTCGCCTGCCTCTGCCTCCCAAGTGCTGGGATTTAAGGTGTGTGCCACCACACCTGGCTCAAGTTTTTCTTTTATGATAAGCCTTTCTATGGATTTTGAAATATATCTTAGAAGATACTTCTTAAAGCTGTTAAAGGAATTGGGGTTGGCATATGTTCATACTGTTGTGAAACAGATGTCTAGGACTTTCTCTCCTTGCAAGATGGTTAGTCTTCACTGTAAGTTGACAGGATTTATAATTTCTATGGAACTGAGACACACCTCCAGGTGTGTCTTTGAGGGCATTTCCAGAGAACTAATTTAGCCGAGAAGATTTTCTCTGAATGTGGGTAGCACCAGGCCCAGGGCTGGGAGCCCAGATAAAATAAAAGGCAAAGGAGACGGTCAGAGCACATTGTGTGGATGAAAAGTTCATGTCTTATATCCTGCTGCTGTCATAGTCTGCCCTTCAGTGGGTGTGGTGGAGCCCAGTAACTGTGGTTTGAACTCTCTCTCTCTCTCTCTCTCTCTCTCTCTCTCTGTGAGCCAAAATAAATGATTCACTCTTAAATTCTTTCTGTTGGGTATTGCAGTCACAGCAACAAGACAAGTAAGCAACGTATCTCTCTCTGAAAACTGAAACTCTACAGTCATTCAAACCTCTTCCCTTCTGCCCCAACCTGGTAACCACCACACTGCTCGCTGTCTCCATGACTCTTGTTGCTTTAAGTATTTCATTGCCATGGGCTGGCTCAGTCAGAGTCCTTCAACCCTCGGGAGAAATCAGGGTACTCGGGTGGGCAAGGAGTCAGCGAGTGATAAACAGACATGAACACAAGGGTGTGTTGGATCTGAATGTTTAACCCAGGCTAGCCTTGAACTCATGATCCTCCTGCCTCTGCCACCTTCAGCAAATCCTACCAGCTTGCACCACCACTAATGGTGGGGCGGGCGAGATAGACCGGTGGTGCCCCCTCGGCAGACTGGAGAGGCCTTGGGATCTCACCTCACCCCCCCAACCCCCCTGGATGGGGGCCCTTCACCTTCATTGCGCCACAGTGGCTTTTGGACTGCAAAAGCGCCAGCTATCCTGAGGGAAACTTCGGAGGGAACCAGCTACTAGATGGTTCGATTAGTCTTTTGCCTCTATACCCAGGTCGGACCACCGATTTGCAGGTCAGGACTGCTACAGATTTCCACCAGAGTTTCCTCTGGCTTTGTCCTGCCCAGGCATAGTTCACCATCTTTCAGGTCCTACCACATACGCTCATGCTCCACCTCTCCATATTAAATACCTGAACAGGATAATGACATATGCCCATAAGCGGATCTTTTTCATCTCACCTAGGCATGAGTATGCCTAGTTGTAGGATACTATAAGGCACTCAGCAAGGAGTTCTTAGGCACACAAATTTTAAAATTTTAAAAATAAAAAGTGTGATTTAAATAATATGCACGGGCATATTTCATATGAATGGAATTATTCTTATGTGATTTGTGTTTGTGGCTGACTCATTTTATTTAACACAGTGCCCTTAAATTTCATTTCTATTGTGGTCATATGGCAGGATCTCCTCTCTTTAAAATGCTGAATAAGTATCATTGAACGTATATGCTACATTTTGTTTCTACATCTGTGTGTTGGCGGATATTTGAATTGCTTGTTCCTTCCTCTTGGGTATTGTGAATAGCATGCTATGAATGTGGGCATGAAAGTATACTGTTAGAAGCATGCTCTCAATTCATTTCAGTGAGTACCCATAACTGAGATTGCTGGGTTACACAGGAATTCTATTTTTAACTTTTTGAAGGATCTTTATAATGTTCTTCATAGCAGTCATGTTCAATAATAACCTATCAGTGTGCAAAAGAATTTCAGATCTCTATAACATCACTTAAGTTTTTCACTTTTGGTGTGTGTGTTTTTTTTTTTTTTTTTACTTTGCTTTGCATAGGTATCCATTCTAATCAGCGAGTTATTTGTTGCTATTGTTGTTTTGTTGATGTTGCTGTTATTATTGTTAGGGTGACTTCTTTGTTCACACTATGTGAAGGCATGTCTCTACATTTTCAATTTTTAATTCTGTACTGGCAGAGAGATAAGTGCTGAAAAGATTCTGGTATAGTCCTTTCTATGTCCCATCATTGGGTATTCTATCTTGTAAATATTTGTCATTCTTTACCTGTTTAATGGCAATCTAGAATTGTATCAGAGGTTGTCTCGTTACTGATTGGGTATAAGAAAGATCTGACAGCCAATAGCTAGAGCAAGAAGGAGAGAGGAACTTCCAGGCAGAGACTTCCAGGGAGAGGAAAGCAGAAGTGAGAACACTGAGAATGGACACAGAAGGGACAAACACAAAGCAGAATAGAACAGAGGAAGGGACAGAGCTAGTGAAGGCTGGTCATAGGCTAGAAATACTGGGCTAAATCTAAACAGACACTGGGAGACTGTCCCAGCAAATGGCCTAAGCTTTAAACTATAATAGAAGTCTTGTGTCACTACTTATACAGCTGGTGGGTTCAAGAAAGTCCTACTATAATTGTTGATATTGATGTTGTTGTCACTGTTGATACTGATACTGTTATTGCTGATGGCATTGTTGCTGATGTTGTTGTTGCTGTTTTGTTGATGCTGCTGTTGTTGTTGTTGTAGTTGTTGTTCTTGCTGTTGCGTTGAGATAGTCTTGATGTACAATCCAGGTGAGTATGGGATTTGCTATGGAGCCCAGGCTCATTTTAGACAGTCCTGTGTCTACTTCCCAAGTTCTGGGGTTCCAGGTGTCTGGTCTCATTTTGGTTTTGATTCACATTTCTCCAATGATTAGTTGAATTGAACTGATCATTGAACATCTTCCCATAGACTTTCCGACCATTCATAGATTATCCTTAGAGAAATTTCTACTCATATCATATGCTCACTTCAAAATAAGTTTTCTGAGTTTGCTATTCTTATTGCTGAGTTTTCAATATGTTATTGGAATTCTCAATATTCTAACTCTTTAACATATATATATATATATATATATATATATATATATATATATATATGCTTTGCAGTATTTTCTCCTATTCTATAGGTTGCTTTTTTTTGTTTTGTTTTTTGTTTTTTCGAGACAGGGTTTCTCTGTATAGCCCTGGCTGTCCTGGAACTCACTCTGTAGACCAGGATGGCCTCGAACTCAGAAATCTGCCTGCCTCTGCTTCCCGAGTGCTGGGATTAAAGGCATGCGCCATCATGCCCAGCTATAGGTTGCTTTTTTATTTTATTAGTTGTATCCTTGCTGCACAAAAGTTTGGAAGATTTTGGCGCTCTCCTGTGTTTCCTTTCTTGCTTGTTCATTGCTGGTGTATAAAAACAAAATTGAAATTGGATGTAGAGATGCACACCTGTAATCCCAGAACTAAACGGGCTGAGGCAGGTGGGAGGATCTTGAGTTTCATGCCAGCCTGAGCTACATAATAAGAACTCTTTTCAAGAAAACAGAAACCATATAAGCCAACTAAACTGAAATTCTGCATTTGATCTTAAATTCTAAAATCTTACTTAATGGGATTATTATGACATGGATAATTTTTTTTGTGCATTTGTTAATCCCAAAGATGGGATGAGAAAGACCTCTAATCCAAATCCTCATGGCCAAATTAATTAAAGCAAGTTTTTTTATTTGTGTGCATGGGTTGCTTCCCTCATAGTGGGGTTTGAAAGATCAGCATTATATGTGAGAAAAACAAGGCTTTTACAGCTCAGGCATAAGGGGTTTCCAAATGGAGAGTCTGGTCAGAAAAATAGGCAGGGTTACAGGAGCAGAACATAATAATAACAAATTATTCATAACCACCTTCTAAAACAGACATGATTGCCAGGTGGCTATAACAACAGGTAGTTATAACAAGGGAGCCATAATAACACTTTTGAAACTAAGTAGGGTTGCCAGATGGTTGTTAGCTTTTTGGAACCAAAAAACATGATTGCTATTGCTGGAATAAGCAGTACAGAACAATTTGTAGTTAAGGTTACAGATGGGGCATAGCCCAATCCTTGAGAAACAGAAGTTTAATCATAAAGAGGAATGAAGCTAGTTTGTCTTTCCTATAAGTTGGCTTTTAAGTCTATGATGGAGGCAAGCTGGTTCTTCGGTATCTTTGATGTTTTCTATAATATGAACATTTTATCAGTGGACAAAGATATTTTGACTACTTTCTAATTTGAATGACCCCAGTGGAGAGCCTCACACCCATGCATATATGGGAAGCACTAATTGGACTTAGGGAGTTATCACAGGGGAAAAGACATGAAGGTGGGGATGGGAAGAGGACATGGTGGGGGTAATGCAGGAGTTGCTGCAGGAAAACGGGGTAAATGTCATAATTCACTGTACATGTCTGACATTCTCAAGAATAAAGAAAAATTATAATTTAATCTCGAGGAAGCTGCCTGATGCAGGATACATTGATTTCTTGAGTGGTTTCTGGAATTTTCTCTTCTACCTTTGATGCTTTATGTTATTCTTTGGACTAGTTGAAGTTCATTGAGCTTTTAAACTTGTGGGGTTTTGTTGGTGGTGGTTTTGGTTTTGTTTGTTTTCCCACCAGATTTAGAAACCTTTAGTTTTTTTCTTGTTGTGCTGTTTGGTTTTCAAATAAGCTCTTTGTTCCCATGGTTTGTTTCTGACACTTCCATAAAATAAATGCAATAAGTTCTCTTTTCTTCCTTCTCCTTTCTCTTCTGACTAGGTTTCTAACGACCCTTACAGTTCACGGATTTCTTCTTTTGCCCAGTCAGTCTGCCGCTAAATTCCTTGAGTCACGTTTGTAGTTTTATTTATTCTGTTTTCAGCACCAGATTTCCCATTTGGTTCATCTTTGTAGTCTACATCCCTGTCGATGGTCTCATTTTGTTTCTGCGTCACTTGGTCTAGTTGTGTGTGTTCAGGACATGAGGTGGAATGAAGGTCCTGCAGTAGATCACTCCCTGGGTGGAAAGAAACGTTTGCTGGGAACCAGACTGCCAAAGCTAACTCCGGATGGAGCAGAAGGAAGAGTAACAGGACAGTAAAGAAAGGATTTCATGAGAGTTGGCAGGGTGGGGTCTTTGAGCTGATACAGGCTATTCCAACTGAAGGGGAACTAGAAACCTAGATAGTTGACCTTTGGGGGGCAGATTAAGAGAGATTCCTGATAAATAGAAGCCTGCCTCCTGAGACCTGCTTTTCTGGTCAAAAGAAATCTGACTTTATGCTTGCTTACTCAATAAGAATCCTTCTGTTTACCTGGCAAAGCCCTTGTGTTTTGGATGACATCACCAGCACTGCCATTTAGAACCTCCGTGACAGTAACTTTAAATTCTCTGGTAGGTAGTTAATACAACAACATGTTCTCAGCTTCAGTTCTTGAAGTTTCCTTTTGGTTCTTTGGACCATGCGTTACTGCTTCTTCGAATATCATGTAATCTGTTGTTGGCATGTGAGCATTTGGAAAATCTCCATTCCAACGTCCCAGTTTTGCATTTTGGTTTCATGCAGGGTAAGACCCTTTTAACATGCCTCCCCAAACCCCACAAACAAAACAAAACAAACAACCCAAACTTTAGGCGGAACTCTCAAATCTTTTTTGAATTCTTGTTAATCTGGTATTTTCCTGTGAACTACATACAGTTCTAGTGACCAGTGGTGTTTGCTCTTTTTCAACTTTGCTGGTCTGTAAGAGCTCTGAATTGGACAGCCAGGTTCCAGACAAGCTAGATTGTTGGCACGTGGTCTGTTATTCTCTATGCCAAGGTGAGACCTGGAATGGGAATTTTCTTCCCAGTTGTACATATTATATGCTGTAGGGCCTGAGAAACAGGTGTACAAAATGCTGTGATTGTTTTTTCCCTCCCCTGTTTATTGAAACTCCTGTGCACTAGTTATTTTTTTCTGTTCTTGTGACAGAATGCCTGTCAAAAGCAGCTAAAGGAGGAAGGTTTATTAATTTGAGGGTGCAGTACATCATGGTAGGCAACTACCGCAGCACAAAGCATCCTCAGCCAAGAAGAGGGAGAAGAATGCTTATGGACAGCCTGACTTCTCCTTTTCATTCCATTTGGGACCAGCCCATGGAACGATGATACCTGCATTCAGGACTGGTCTTCTTACCTCTATTAAACCTTTCTGGAAACACTCTCACAGGCATATATAGAGGTGTGTTTCCATGACAGTTTTAAACCCTGTTGACAATGAAGATTAAGCCTCATGTTCATCTTGGTTTTATGTTGGCCTAGGGACCCATGTCTTGTCAGCTAGAGTCTAGCTCTTAACAAAACTGCTGTGTTTATGTTGTTAACTTGTTATCACTGAGGGAGAAGCAGGGCATCATTAGAACTTCTAGTCTTCCTTCTTGATATCCTGGTTCCTTTGTGAAAGTGTTAATAACAAACCAAGGACTATCTATATCTATCTACCTACCTATCTATCATCTATCTACTATATGTCTACATCTCTTGTTTGCTTGCTTACTTGCTTTTTTTCTGTCTTGCTTTTAGAAACAAACTTATCATAGAGTTCTGGCTGGTCTTGAACTCATCATCTTCTTCGCTACCAATAGAATTATAGGCATGTGCCAGCATTTTTGATAAGGTCCAGCTTACAGGTATTCAAAAATAAACAATCCATCTATAGATTTGATGATTCCCAGAACCACTTATGCTATCACACCTCTTTTAGATTCCTTAGAGCAACGGTTCTTAACCTTGTTAGTACTGTGACCCTTTAATATAGTTCCTCATGTTGTGGTGGATCATCAACCATAAAATTATTTTGTTGCTATTCATAACTGTAATTTTCCTACTGTTGTAATTATAATGTAAATATCTGATATGTAAGATATCTGATATACAGCTCTTTAAGAGGTCGCAAGCCACAGGTTGAGAACTGCTTCCTTAGACATAGAATTTGAGACAGGGATTTAGTTAATATATATTTTAAGAAAAATATGTATAAGGAGAGGAAGAAAGAGGACTAGAAACAAAGGTTTGTAATCAGGTCAAGTTTATTTTAGGATTGATTTGTAGGGAGCAAGATGCCTGGATCCTCAATCCTATCATAAAATACCCTGCACTAAGGTAAGGGGCATCCTTTTCGACAATCCACTGTCTTCAGGCAAATCTGAATTAGCAACCTAATTCCTTGACATGTACTAAAGATGGTTTTTCTATGGAGTGACAGCCTCTATGAGTGTGGAAAGCCTTTTGGGGTACCGCTTGGCAGCAGTCTGACAATGGCTTGGACAAAGAAGTGGACCTCAGACAGGAATCTGACATTGGAAGTAAGCTTCAGGCAGGAATCTGACATCAGGGCGTAATAAGGAAGTACATTTCAGCAAGAAGCTAACTTTAGGCTGTAGAAGTAAGGTGAAGCAAGAATTTTTATTCTTAGGCTTTAGGCAAGATTTTAGGCTTGGACAAGGAAGCAGGTTCAAGTATTTGGGTCATTATGACAAGCCCGTTTTAACAACTGTCATGGGAGTAATTTTCAGGACCCCGCTTGCTGCTTTGTTAGTTCCTTATGGTACTGCTTGACCAAAATACTTGCATGTAATTAAATTGGTTTAAAAGTGGGTTGAAAAATAAAAATTTTGCCTTTGTCTCAGAATTGACTGGGGTCACTCTACAATGTTGTCTAACTGTCTTTTTTTCTTTTTAATCCTCGCTCCTGCGCTGGAGAACCTGTTGACTGACTGAGTGGGCTTGGTCATGTGAGTCACAAAGAGCCAATATATACAATATCTGTGGGACCTAGATAGAATAGCTGGGATATCCATTTATGTATATCCAGTTAAAAGTCTATATGTTTTGCCTGGTATAGTGGTACAAACCTTCAATCCCAGGACTCAGAAGGCAGAGGCCAACTCGTTAAGTTTGCCTTGTCTATATAACAAGTTCCAGACCAACCAAGGCTACATGGTAAGACCCCGTCTCAAGCAAGCAAGTAAAATCTCTAATGTCCCAACCCCGTGGTAGGGTTAGTCTATCTCAATGAAAAGACAAAGGTACTATTTTTTTTCTAAACTTGGTAACCTTAAATCTGAGGTCTGCTAACCTAATTAGTGCCTTCACTGTCAATGTAGGAAGTTTATAATTGAACTTTAAACATCACAGAGCTGTAGCAACACATTCAAAAGCTATTAGGTTTCCACTGATAATGTTTAAGGGGTTAAACAGGTTTTCCTACTAAGAATAGAAAAGAAGGGTAAACTATACAAGGAATAACAATCTCCAGCCTCAGTGTTCAGAGCCCTAGAGAGCCAAATACATACTCCTGCCACCTTTAAAGGAGCAACTACCATTTGTCACTTAGCTGTTGGCTGCTTAGTGGGAGTGTGGTCCAAATTAGATTTAGCTTCCGAACTGAGTTAGACAAATAGTATTTTGGCCTTTCTTGTATACAATCATATAGACTATTGTTGACGGAGCTAGAACCAGATCCTAGATATCCTTGGCCACATAAAAGTGTAAAACATCCTTAGAGTAGTTGTCAGTCCCTTACTGTAAGGAAATAGGCAGGAGCTTGGAGGCAGGGAGTCCAGAAAACACAGGTGGATGAGGTGACTTTACTGGCTGGTTTTGTGTGTCAACTTGACATGTTGGAGTTCATCAAAAGACTCTCACTCACAAAGACCACAGAGATAGCCATCGCTGCAAACTGCAAGAGGTTTTTTTTTTTTTTTTAATTGATCCAACATGTTGGGGACCCCCCTCAGCATGCAGGCCAGAGGAGAGACCCAGAACAAAGAAAGAACACACTTTTTATACCTTGTAAGGGGCAGATTTAGGCAACAGGATGGCTGGCTTATTCTCATTGGTGTAGCAAGTAACCCTTTCAGGCATTGGTTATGTATAGGGTGACTAAGTAACCCTTTGGCCTAGTCCCTCACTCTGCCTGTCCTTGTGGCTTTTAGAGTGAGGCAGGGCAGTGGAATTTTTCTGAGAGCTGCTATCTTGTTATGGTTATTTTTCTGAGAACAACTCATTTTGCTTTGGCAGCTGCAGACTTAGTCATTTTGACTGCTATGTTTCTGAAAGTCCCTTCAAAGGGGAAGGGGCTAGATGGTCTTGAACTTATTTTCGAATTCTATAGACACACGCTGGAGTTATCACAGAGAAAGGAGCCTCCATGAGATCCAGCTGTAAGGCATTTTCTCAATTAGTGATCAAGAACGGAGGGCCCCTTGTGGATGATATCATCCCTGGGCTGGTAGTCTTGAGATCTATAAGAAAGCAAGCTGAGCAAGGCAGAGGAAGCAAGCCAGTAAGGATCATCCCTCCATGGCCTCTGCATCAGTTCCTGCTTCCTGACTTGCTTGAGTTCCAGTCCTGACTTCCTTTGGTGATGATCAGCTGTATGGAAGTGTAAGCTGAATAAATCCTTTCCTCCACAACTTGGTTATGATGTTTGTGCAGGAATAGAGACCCTGACTAAGACAAATTGTCCACTATAGTCTCATCTCAGAGGTTTTGTAAGGTG
This sequence comes from Mus minutoides, assembly GCA_902729485.2. Lineage (NCBI taxonomy): Eukaryota > Metazoa > Chordata > Mammalia > Rodentia > Muridae > Mus > Mus minutoides. The sequence goes on from CACVCL010022762.1 coordinate 21,888, forward strand.
TTTTGGGTGAGGGCACAAATCCCAGATCAGCAGCTGCAGTAGCCACAGCTAGGATGTTGGCAGAAGAGATGAAGGCTCAGTCCTTCCCAGCCCAGTGCTGCTCTGGCCAGGGTGTCCCCTGAGGGTCTGGTCGGTGACATGGCCATCACTGAACCATTGCTTCCTTCATAGTCCTTCTTTATCTGAGAAGTTAATTTCTCTCATTTTCCCTCTGATTTCAAATCTCTTTAAGGTTGACCAATAGAGCTGTCTGGTCTTCTTTTACACACACATCATTGCACACTGGAACATGTGGACACCTAGCTCTGAGGTCAAGCATTTTACCTTAAATATAACAGACCTGAACAGAAACACCAGCTTCCTGAACAATCCTAGCTGTGGTTGTTTTTCAATGCAACTGTATTTAATTGACTATATAGGTATAGTTTTGAGTTTTTGTTATGGTTCCCATAATAGTTCAAACAAATTATTATTTTAATAATATCTTTTATAAAATGTATTTTTGTTTTATGTTTATGTTGTTTTGCCTGCATGTATGTCTCTATGATGGCACCAGAATCCCCGGAACAGGAGTTGCAGACAAATGTGTGATGCCATGCCGGTGCTGGGAATTGAACTTAGGTCCTGTGGAAGAATAGCCAGTGCTCTTAACCTCTGAACTATCTCTTCAGCCCTTTATTTTAATATTGTAAGCCATTCCTTTGGCTAGGTCTATGTTTCTAGATGGCCTGCTTAGACTGTTATTTCCTGCTTGATTTTACCTTTGGAACTTCAGACTCGGACAAAGCAGATTTATTTATACCATGTGCCTTCCCCCCAGTCACAGCTGCCTCTTTATACTTGCTCAGTTCTCAAGAAACACATATAATACCTCTTAGTTAGCCCAATATATTTGATTTTTAGAACTTTTACATTTTTTTACATGTGCATGGGTATTTTCCCTGTATGTATGTCTATGCACCATGTGGATACCTGGTGCCCCTGGAGACAAGAAGCCAGCATTAGATCCTCTAGGACTGAAGTTACAGACGTTTGTGGACCACACGGGGCATAAGAATAGAACCCTAATCCTCTGGAAGAACAGCCAGTCCTCTCAGTGCTGAGCAACTCCCCAGCCCCGGGATAGTCAATGATTTTTAAGCCCATGACAACAATGCTATGTGAACGGAGCCATTGTGGATTCTGTGACAGTATTCTCCTACTGAGTGACACCTTATATTCCTTTGAGCTAAATAATTGTTCCTTTTTATTTTCTATGAATCTCTAAACACCCCCATTAACAGGCAGAATCTACTCCTAACACGCTCAAACACATTTAAATCTTTTCCTCTTTGCCAGCAAAGCTCCCTGAAGCGTCTTTTGGCTCACACAGCTCGCTGTCCCCTCTAAGCTGGCAGCTCAGTGGCCTTCCTGGGAAGACATGCCAGGCATCCCCATGCAGCTCCTGGAAGAAGCACCTCCTGTTCCTTTGTTTTGCTAATGTGTGAACTCAACTGGCTTCCTGAAGAAAAATGTCCAGGTCACCTTTCTGAGTCCTCACTTAGAAAAGGAAAAAAAAAAAAAAAGCTTTTACTCTGCAATCAGACTTGGTTGATTATTTTCCCAGGCAAAGAAATCTTGTCCGGGAAGTTGCTTTTACTGAGAGCTTGAAGGTACGGCTCCATTTTATTTTAACCTGCGGAAAGGTTGGATGCTGTTTTCATTCCCAACACTCTGTCTGGGCTTTCCTCCCACCTCTGGAAGTGTTTGAAGATGCGTGCAGCCCAGACCGTTTTTTTTTTTTTTTTTTTCATTTATCGGATTGCAGTTTTGTGTACACCCACGGTCTGAGAGCTTCCGTGTCTCCCGTGCTGAGCGTGTCCTTACTCCTAACGTCACTTCCTCCTCTAGAACTCCTTTTATTTGGATGATTGACCTTTGAAACTAATTTCAAGTTTCATTTTTTTCTCATTTTCCACCTCATTTAATCTTGCTCTGTTTTCTGGGACATCATTTCCACTTTGTTTTCCAAACCTTCTATTGGACTTTCAAAATACCTCCAACTGTTTTAATTTGCCTTTCTTTTCCTCTGAGTATTCTCTATTTTCTTTTAAATATCATCATGTTTATAGCATAATGGATGTGAAGCACTCTTTGAGATTGAGGATATTAATTATACCATTTTGGATTTTTTTTCTAGCTCCCTGTGCTGTCTTCTATGTGTTCCCCATTTTTCTAAGTGTCACCTTTGATAGCCTCTATTTTTCTGTCAATGGTAGGAGCTGTCTATAAATTCCTGGTGTTTCTTGGGCTGTCTCTTATTATCTAAGAGAAAGGTCATAGGCTGGGGACAGATGTTGATGAGTAATTGAGTACCTTCCTGGCATGTGGAAAGCCATCCCTATCACCAGCACCACTAATTCTCAGCTGTGTATGTGTGCTAGGATGGGGGTTGGGGTGTTTGTGTGTATGCTCATAGGTACTGCATTTGCACAGAAATCAGAAGATAATTTTCAGGAGTTGGTTTTTCTCCTTTCACCTTGCTGAGACAAGGTTTCTCTTGTTTTCAGAAGGCTTGCAAGCCTTCTGTCAATAATACAGTCTTTCCTTCCACTTTACAGTAGGAGTGCCGGGATTATGTGCCGATGTACCTGGCTCCTTATACAGATCTGGGGTAGACCTCAGCTCTCCAGACTTGCACGCCGGCACTTTTACCTGCGGAAGGAATCATCCCCTAGCCCTTGCTTTGCTTTAGTTTGGGGCCATCATTAACCTTATCTTTAAAATACAAATTTCCTTACTTGGTGACCTTGGAAAGAAGAAAAAGGAGGGCCAAGGTCTCCAATGTCACCTGAGAATGTTCTTAAAATACCCGTTATCTGATCTCAGCTATATCCGGGATGTTGCACTTCAGATCTTCAGAGACTTGCAGAGTCTGGAGACAGTCTCATGATTAGCACTGAGGGGTTGGGCGGCTGTTTATGGAAGCATTCAACTTATTCCTATCTTCAACTCTACCTGCTCTACTCTCCTGGAGAGATGTAAAACTGCCCACTTCCTAAACATACAGAGGATCATGGTCTATAAAATGAATGGCTAAAAAAAGAACTTGCTTGTTTCTGGGAGTCTAACTTGTGCCTTGCCTTTGTATCCTCTGTGCTCTGCCAAGTCAGATGATGTTATACATTTTTTGTTGCTACTACCTGAATATCAGTGCCCCGCTTCACTCCTGCCTTGCCATTTATATACTGAAAAATAATATCCAGAGTGAGAGTACAAGAGGCAGGAAAGATTGAGCCAGAAGGGCTCCCACCTTGTAAATGGTGCCAGTGCCCTTCCTGAAGAGCTTGGAGGCCTTTGCCTCTTCAGCCATGTGAGGCTCAGCGAGAAGGCAGAAGGCAAACTCTCTCCGGATGCTGGCACCTTGATCTCAGACAGCCCAGCCTTCAGTGCTGGGAGGAATATGTTTCTATTGCTGATCAGTGACACAGTAACATTCATTTTATTATAGATGCACAGACAGTCTAAGCTCTCTCGCACTGTTTCTGTGTGTGTGTGTGTGTGTGTGTGTGTGTGTGTGTGTGTATGAGAGAGAAGTTTTTTTTTTTTCTTAAAAAAAATCTTAAAGCAAAATGAGGAAAAAAAAATGTGTTCAGACAGTCTGACCTAACTTACCATCTCCCTTTTCTAAAACATATAAAACATGTTTTTTTGTATCTCCTTACTAATCACACTTTGTAAATTATCATTTATTTAATGTCTATGACTGTTTTATATACATATGTGTCTGCGGAGGCCAGAAGCGGGTGTCTCATCCCCTATCATTGGAGTTGCAGGCAGTCGTTGGCTTCCACATAAGCGCTAGAAACTGAACCTGGATCTTCTTTCTGCTCTTTGTCTACTGCTCTAGCTGGTGGTGTAAACCTGGGGAAGTGGGGCCTAAAAATGAGGTGGACTAAATTCTCTTGAAATAGTCAACTTTATTCAACATTTGTCATATGATGTATACTCTGAGGGTTAAGAAGACTGACCTAAATGTACAATCACAGGGACAATCTGGACTTGGCAAAAACGTGTTTTCCATAGAGGCACATAAGCAAATAAAACAAATAACAAGAGTCAGTTGTAATGAATAATCCAAAACATTTCTGAGCTTAGATTTTCTAAAATGCTTCAAATCTACTACTTCTTAAAGACACGATGGCTCTACTGGATAGTTTTATGTCAATTTGACACAAGCTAAAATCATCAGAAAGGAAGGAACCTTAATTTTAAAAATGCCTTCATAAGATCAGACTGGAGGTAAACCTGTAGGCATTTTCTTAGTGAGTGATTGAGGGGGGAAGGCCCAGCCCTATGTGTGTGGAGCCATCCCAGGGCTGGTGGTCCTGGGCTCTATGAGAAAGCAGGTGAGCAAGCCATGAGGAGCAAGCCAGTAAGCAGCGCCCCTCCATGCCTCTGCATCAACTCCTTCCTCCAAGTTTCTGCCCTGCTTCCGTTCATGTCCTTCTTTTGATAATGAGCTATAGTGTGGAAGCATAAATTGAATGAGCCCTTTCCTTCCCAGGTTGCCTTTGCCATGGACTTTCATCACAGCAATAGTAACCCTGACCAAGACAATGTCCTATGTGTAAAGTTTCACGTGCCACTTTCCTGCAGAAAACTTAAAAATACTTTACAATCGTACCTTCAGACTATATGTAGAAGTTATCCATGAAGCATAATGTATCTCAGTGTAACATATCACACTGTGTGTCTTCAAATATCCCCAAATCTGGGAATCAGAAAAGTCCAACACTTCTGATAAAGGATCCATTTTGAACAACTATTGGATTAGTTAGTAAAATGTCTAATGTTGGCGAGGAAGGAGGACATGAAGCCTATGGCCATTACTTCTAGAATCACGGTGTTTTTGCTGAGGTGTTTAGCTGACACCTAAACCATATGTTTCTGACCAGTGTAACTAAGTGCCTTTAGCATCTAAGACTTAAAGAGATGTGAGTAGAACAAGAGGGAACATAGCAGCATAGAGTTTATGGAATCACATGGCATTTTAAAAATAATTCAGCATTATCCTTAGGGAAATTCTCTAAACAGCTATGAGAGTAGAGAAACATCTTTCAAAATTATACAGGTAATACAAACACAAGCATTATTTTATTCCAAAACTAACTATGTGTATGTATGCCCATATACAAAGGGTGGACATTTAAAAGTTAGAACAGGTGTCTTGCTAAAGATCTTTCCCGTTCTTCTTTAAAAATTTAATACAATAGCATCAGGGAGCCAGAGCCAGCAAGAGTCTGTGCTAGGGAGGCCAGAGCAATGTTTGGAGATCTTCACTTGAATTTTGTTTGCTGAATATTTTATCCCTCTACTGAATTCTAATTAGGTATTTCTCCCCCTTCTCTTTTCTGCCTGAGGGATTTTTGCAGGACCAAAACCCAGAAGCTGCTTGAAGTCTGTGCCTCTTCTCTTTTTTTTTTCTTAACAGGCCAACCTTCTTGGAGAGACCATCCTGGGGACTCCAGGTGTGAGGGAGCAGAGGGGATGCAGAGGGGCTGGGGCGTCTCAAAGGCTGGAAAAGAGCAGAAGGTTGGCAGGCCTAGGAGTGAACCTCAGGGACAGAGGGCGAGCTCTGTGGCGTTCCCCAGGAATGAACAGGGCCTCTGTGAGTGCCGAGGGAGTTGGCTCTGCACAGCAGAAGGAGGATTTCTAGCCCATCAAAGACTGGAAAAAAAAATCAATGTGGAGGGAGAGGCAGGGCAGCCTTAAGACAGCTTCTGTGACCCACCAGTCACTCGTGACTTTGGCCAGGCATGGGCAGAGACTGAGCACAAGGAAACCTCGGTGGAGTTTAAGGCTGAGCTCAGTAGTGGGACAATGCGCAGGATTAAAAGAGAATATGGAGTTGCATTTCTCTTCCCCACTATGGTATGGGCCAACTCATCCTAGACATGTAAAAAAGACTTAGACCTTAGAGGAAGGATTTGCTGTGCTATGATCCCCCCTGTAAAGGGGAATCACAGGCCACTGCTAATTATTAAAAGTGAACTCAAGGCTGTCTCAAGATGCAGAAAGCCTGACCTGCAGCCCCTGACTCTACCTTGGGGAAATCCCATCACCTTTCTGGACCTTGGCTTCTTATAAGGCCCAGAGATCCTGTGAGATGCTCACCAGCTCTTTTTCATGTCGATCACCAGGAGGAACTTACAACTGCAGGGAGACTGGCATGTATGGGTGGGGGTGGGGGAGGCAGGAAGAGTGTCAGTCTCCTGCACATGCTCCCAATTATTTCAGAACCAAGATTTAAAACATCATTTAATAGAGAAAGAAAAAAAAAATCAACTTGTCAGTCATCAGAAGGTGGCCTGGGGCTCTATGTAAAGGCTTTGGTTGTGGGGCTCTCTGGCTTCCGGAAGACTGAGAATCTCCATATAGAATCATTCTTGGCCATTTCTGACAGGCATTTCTTCCATGTGCCTGCGACAAGAAATGCAGTCCTCAGGGTTGGGACCACGCTTCTTTTATCCTGAAAATGGCTATCTGTTCTCATTTGTAACTTTCAGTGTGTTTTCTATAACTTGGAAAAAAAATTGGTGCCCCAAACCTGGCCTACAGCCCTGTTTGGGTCCGAAAGAGACTGTTGTATTGTGAAGAATCTTGACATAGTACAAAGAGTTTAGTGGGAAGCCAGACTCCTGGGGCCTGGTATTCACTGATATTTTTTTTCTCACCATGTAGTTCTTGTTTTATTTTATGTGTAATATTTTACTTGCATGTGTGTCATATATATCCTTAGCATCTTTGGAGGTCAGAATTGGGTGTCAGATCTCCTGGGACTGGAGGTATGGCAGTGAACCACTATATGGGTGCTAAGGATTGAACACATGCTCTTAACCACGGAGACATCTATGCATCCCCCATTAAGTAGTTATTCTGTGGTGGGTTTTTATAATAAATTTGGGTGCATCTTTATCACTTCTAATTACTACAATCCCGTTGTGAAATGCCATCCCAAGAATTCTCTGCAGTAGGCCAGGCGCAGCCTTCAACTTGAGTAACACACAGGGCTGCTTGTAGTTAACCTGGACCCGCAGGGATAATCAGTGGGGACCCAGAGCAGGAGAGAGAGAGAGGGTGGGAGAGAGAGAAAGAATGAGAGCAAGTCAATCATACTGATCAAGCTCCGTCAATAAGCAAGAGGAGGCTCCAAGGGAGGGGGGAAGAGCCCAGGGGCTCTCTGAAGGTCAGGTGGCAATCTTCATCTCCTGGAACCAACAGTCACAGTGTCCTCTTTTCCTATAAACATCCTTACTGTTATGACCACGAATGTTCTCTCAGGATTGTTTATGTAAGCTAAAGAACATCCACAAGGCCATAACTAAGGCCATGGCTCCCGGTATGTAGTGACTACTCATCAGTGTGGCTGCTACTCTCAGATATGGGCCTTGTTTTCTCTTTCTCTGTTTTACTACTGTAGTCATTGTCTCAGTTACTTTTCTACTGTTACAATAAAACACTATGATCAGGGTAAAAAAAAGAAGACAGAATTTATTTGGGGCTTATAGTTCCAGAGAGTTAAGGGCCATAAAGTCAGGGAAAGTAGGTAGCAGACATGACAGCTGGATCTGGAAGCTGAGAACTCGCATCTCCTAAACAAGAAAGCAGAGAGAGAGAGAGAGAGAGAGAGAGAGAGAGAGAGAGAGAGAGAGAGAGAGAGAGAGAGAGAGGAAGAGAGAGAAGGAAATGGCATGAGTCTTTTGAAACCTCAAAGTCTACCACCAGTAGGTTTCCTCCAACAAAGCCACACTTCATAATCCTCCCCAAATAGCCACCAAAGGGGACCAAGTATTTAAATGCTCAAGACTTATGGGGGACTTCTCAGTCAAACTACTAATCAGGTAGCCTGCTAAGTGTGGTAGTTGAGGGTTACAGTATATATCACGTTGTAATGATTTAGTTGGGAAAGAGTTCCCATTTACGAGCTTACTAAGTGCTGACTCTGCTGTTTGCAGTGTTCTGTGAAGTGGTAAGCTTCCATTTATGCTCATGAGCTCAGACTGGTCCTCATCAAACTCTGCAGAAAGGTGGCAAACAGGATCGATAAGGTAGGAATCTCACATACTATCTCATAGCTCAAGAGTTGGAGTTGTGTTCAAACCCATTGACTTAAATCATCTGATAGAAAATATTTGAATACAGACCATATACATACGTGAATATATGCTGTCTGAGTTTGCTTTCTATTGCAGTGATAAGTACCATAACCTTTAAAAGCAGCTCGGGGAGGAAAGAGTTTATTTCAATTTACACTCTATAGTCCATCATGAGGGAAGTCAGGCCACAAATTCAAGCAGGAACCTAGAGGCAGGATTTGAAGCAGAGATCATGGAGAAACAATGCTTACTGGATTGGTCCTCAAGGCTTGCTCTGCCTTCTTTCTATTTACACCTAGGACCACCTACCTAGTGATGTCACCATCACAGTGAACTAGGCCCTCCCACATCAATCATTAATCAAGAAAACTTCCCATAGATTTGCTTACGGGCCAATCTGATGGAGGCACTTTCTCAGTCGAGATTCTTTTTCTAGAAGACTCTGGCTGTGTGAGTTGACAAATGAACCTGCACTTTCTCTGTACACAACTCACTCCATGAAACACCCATTAATTGTCAGATAGTCTGTGTCAGGTGCTCTCCTAGAATCAGGGGAGAAAAGGGTACATGCCAAGACGGACTTTGATGTCTGTGAAGGAGGCAGGGAGGATACAAAACCAGGTTAACTTCTTTTTCTGCTCCAGTTGACAGAAAGGAACTTTGTTGAGCCCAGAGGTCTTGAACCAGGCAGGCCCCAGCATTATTTGACCTCCTCCTTGGGGTTCAAGTTGTTGGTGTGACATACTTGTGACAGATGACAGAACGTAAGCATGCACAGTGCTTGTGGCAGAGCATCTTGTGAGCTGGGCAAGTGACACCTTAGTGATGCCACCACACAGGCACAGCACCAGGTATGGGGTGTGCGGTATAATTGGACAAGGTGCGGCCATTCCCCAGCTGCTTACCTGTGGATGTCAGTCACTGTGGGGGGCACAATGTCTTTCCTTATCTTGGATCTTGGCCAGTGATGCGGCTGGACTCTACCTTGACGGTGATGGTTTGTCTATTAGAGTCTTCACAAAGGTATGTGTGTTCGCATTCTCTTGGCTGCCTCATTGAGGAGAATGAGAATTCTATTATTTCTTGATGATTTATTAGTTTATGTGAATATGGACCTGTACTGGCTAGTTTTGTGTCAACTTGACACAGCTGGAGTTATCACAAAGAAAGGAGCTTCAGTTGAGGAAATGCCATGAGATCCAACTGTAAGGCATTTTCTCAATTAGTGATCAAGGGGGAAAGGCCCCTTGTGGGTGGGACCATCTCTGAGCTGGTAGTCTTGGGTTCTATAAGAGAGCAGACTGAGCAAGCCAGGGGAAGCAAGCCAGTAAAGAACATCCCTCCATGGCCTCTGCATCAGCTCCTGTTCCCTGACCTGCTTGAGTTCCAGTCCTGACTTCCCTTGGTGATGAACAGCCATATGGAAGTGTAAGCCAACTAAACCCTTTCCTCCCCAACTTGCTTCTTGGTCATGATGTTTGTGTAGGAATAGAAACCCTGACTAAGACAGGGCCTGTGCGTGTATGCGTGTGTGTGTGTGTGTGTGTGTGTGTGTGTGTGCTCACAGAGGCCAGAAAAGGCAATCTGCTCTTTTCTTATAGATAAACAGAGCCAAATCTTCGTCCTTTGAAAGAACAATACTTATTTTTTAAGTCCCTCCCCTTTTAAAATTTTAACGTGTGTGTGTGTGTGTGTGTGTGTGTGTGTGTGTTTTGCATGTGTGTAGGTCTGTGTACCACAGACCAGAATTGGATATCAGATTCCCCACAACTGCAGTCACAGAGTCACCATGTAGATTCTAGCAACTCAGGTTCTCTCCAAGAGCAGCAAATGCTCTTAACCACTGAGCCATCTCTTTATCATCTATATCCTAATAACTAGACAGTGAGTTTGGGAGTGGGTGCTATGGTTTAGGGTAAGCCCCTGGGAGGCAGGCTAGTAAAATAATCCAAGGAGTAAGAGGTTCCATGGTGTTCCAGAGAGAAGGCTAGGGTATCAGGGGTTGAGGTAGTAAGAAAAGAGGGAGAGAGAGCAGAGTCTCTGGGATGAGCAGACTCTGATCTTGAAGGGCCTGAGACTTTTGGGTGACAAAGAGAACAAGAAGGAATTAAAAACCTCAACCACCCAAGATAACACAGGAGGTGGTGAGAGAAGCTGATACACTTACTTAATCCAACAAGCTGGGCAAACAGACCTACCCACCCACACTTCATAAAGACCAGCTGTGAGACTATATCCTGCAGTCATCTTCCATCTTCTTGAGCATGACTAAGCAATCCTAGATGCTTGTGGTTGCCTCTGTAGTGACAGCAGCATTCTTCAGTCTAGTCTCATTGTTCAGTGTTAGAGCATATAGGCTTCATGGGTCTCTTTTGTCTCATCCTTGGGTTCTGTATCATGGGGACAGACTTTTCTTTTAATGTTTGGTTTATTTAAACTGGCTGTAAGAGACCCTACCACAAAGGAGGCTGGGAGCTGGCATCTGGGAGCTGGGATCTGGGAGCTGGGAGGTTAAGCCAGGCAGGGATATACAAGAAACCCAGGTAAAAAGAATTCAGTTGAACACCCAGAGTAGTGTTAAAGGCAGGCCTCACACTAGAGGCCAGGCTCCATAGAACCCAACTCCATCATGGTCTCAGCATGAAAGCTTGTTACATTCTCATTGGAGTTGCCCGAGAT
>CACVCL010022763.1:0-32676 GCA_902729485.2 Mus minutoides
TTAGTAAAGCTCAAAGCACACATTGCATCTCAAACAATGATAATGGGAGACTTCAACACCCCACTCTCATTAATGGAAAGATCCTGGAAGCAGAAACTAAACAGAGACATATTCAAACTAACAGAAGCTATGAAACAAATGGATTTAACAGATATCTACAGAACATTTCATCCTAAAACAAAAGCATATACCTTTTTCTCAGCAAATCATGGCACCTTCTCCAAAATTGACCATATACTTGGCTACAAAACAGACCTCAACAGATATAAAAATATTGAAACTGTCCCATGCATTGTATCAGATCACCATGGACTAAGGCTGATCTTCAATAACAACAAAAATAGCAGAACACCAACATTCACATGGAAACTGAACAACATTCTACTCAATGATCGCTTGGTCAAGGAAGAAATAAAGAAAAAAATTAAAGACTTTCTAGAGTTTAATTAAAATGAAGCCACAGCATACCCAAACTTATGGGGCATAATGAAAGCATTCCTAAGAGGTAAACTCATAGCTCTGAGTTCTTTCAAAAAAAAAAAAAAAAAAAAAAAAAAAAAAAAAAAAAAAAAAAAAAAAAAAAAAAAAAAACAACTGGAGAGAGAGAGAGCATACACTAGCAGCTTGACAGCACATCTAAAAGCTCTAGAAAAAATGGAAACAAATTCACCAGAGCAGTAGAAGGCAGGAAATAATCAAACTCAGGGGTGAAATCAACCATTTGGGAAAAAAAAGAACTATTGAAAGAATCAATCAAACCAGGAGCTCGTTCTTTGAGAAAGTCAACAAGATAGATAAACCCTTAGCCAGACTCACTAGAGGGAAGAGAGGCAGCATCCTAATTAACAAAATCAGAAATGAAAAGGGAGACATAACAACAGATCCTGAAGAAATTCAAAACACCATCAGATCCTACTACAAAAGGCTATATTCAAAAAAATTGGAAAATCTGAATGAAATGGACAAATTTCTAGACAGATAACAAGTACCAAAGTTAAATCAGGATCAGATTAATGACCTAAACAGTTCTATATCTCCTAAAGAAATAGAAGCATTCATTAACATTCTCCCAACCAAGAAAAGTCCAGGACCAGAAGGTTTAGTGCAGAGTTCTATCAGACCTTCAAAGAAGACCCAATTCCAGTTCTTCTCAAACTATTCAACAAAATAGAAAGTGAAGGTATGCTACCCAATTTATTCTATGAAGCCACAATGACTCTGATACCTAAACCACATAAAGACACAACAAAGATATAGAACTTCAGACCAATTTCCCTTATGAATATTGATGCAAAATTCTCGCTAACAGAATCCAAGAACACATCAAAAGGATCATCCATCATGACCAAGTAGGCTTCATCCCAGGAATGCAGGGGTGGTTTAATATATGGAAATCCATCAATGTAATACACTATATAAACAAACTCAAAGATAAAAGCCACATGATCATCTAGTTAGATGCTGAGAAAGCATTTGACACAATCCAACACCCATTCATGATAAAAGTCTTGGAAAGATCAGGAATTCAAGGCCCATATCTAAACATAATAAATGCAATCTACAGCAAATCAGTAGCCAACATCAAACTAAATGGAGAGAAGCTAGAAGCAATTCAACTAAAATCAGGGACTAGACAAGTCTGCCCACTTTCTCCCTACCTATTCAACATAGTACTTGAAGTACTAGTCAGAGTTATTCAACAAAAAAGGAGGTCAAAGGCATACAAATTGGAAAGGAAGAAGTGAAAATATAGCTATTTGCAGATATGATAGTATATATAAGTGACCGCAAAAACTCCACCAGAGAACTCCTAAACCTGATAAACAGCTTCAGTGCATTAGCTGGATATAAAATTAACTCAAACAAATCAATGGCCTTTCTCTATACAAAGGATAAATGGGTTGAGAAAGAAATTAGGGAAACAACTCCCTTCACAATAGCCACAAACAATATAAAATATCTTGGTGTGACTCTAACTAAGGAAGTGAAAGATCTGTATGATAAGAACTTCAAGTCTCTGAAGAAAGAAATTGAAGATCTCAGAAGCTGGAAAGATCTCCCATGCTCATGGATTGGCAGGTGATCAATATAGTAAAAATGGCTATTTTGCCTAAAGCAATCTACAGATTCAATGCAATCCCCATCAAAATTCCAAATCAATTCTTCAATGATTTAGGAAGGACAATTTGCAAGTTCATCTGGAATAACAAAAAAACCTAGGATAGCAAAAATTCTTCTCAACAATAAAAGAACCTTTGGTGGAATCACCATGCCTGACCTCAAGCTGCACTACAGAGCAATTGTAATAAAAACTGCATGGTCCTTGTAAAGGGACAGACAGGTAGATCAATGGAATAGGATTGAAGACCCAGAAATGAATCGACGCCCTTATGGTCACCTTATCGTTGACAAGGGAGCTAAAACTATCCAGTGGAAAAAAGACAGCATTTTCAGCAAATGGTGAAGCACAACTGGAGGTTATCATGTAGAAGACTGGGAATTGATCCATTCTTATCTCCTTGTACTAAGGTCAAGAGTAAGTGGTTTAAGGAACTCCACATAAAACCAGAGACACTGAAACTTATAGAGTAGAAAGTGGTGAAAAGCCTCGAAGATATGGGCACTGGTGATAAATTACTGAATAGAACAGCAATGGCTTGTGCTCTAAGATCAAGAATTGGCAAATGAGACCTCATAAAGTTGCAAAGCTTCTGTAAGGCAAATGATACTGTCAATAAGACAAAAGGGCCACAAACAGATTGGGAAAGGATCATTACCAATCCTAAATCAGATAGGGGACTGATATCCAATATATATAAAGAACTCAAGAAGGTGGACAGCAGAATATCAAATAATCCCATTAAAAAATGGGGCAGAGTGATAAACAAAGAATTCTCAACTGAGGAATACCAAATGGCTGAGAAGCACCTGAAAAAATGTTCAACATCCTCAATTATCTGGGAAATGCAAATCAAAACAACCCTGAGATTCCACTTCATACCAGTCAGAATGGCTAAGATCAAAAATTCAGGTGACAGCAGATGCTGCCAAGGATGTGGAGAAAGAGGAACACTCCTCACTTGTTGTTGGGATTGCAAGCTTGTACAACCACTCTGGAAAGCCGCCTGGCAGTTCCTCAGAAAATTGGACATAGTACTACTGGAGGATCCTGAAATCTCTCTTCTGGGCATATATCCAGAAGATGTTCCAACTGGTAATAAGGACACATGCTCCCCTATGTTCATAGCAGCCTTATTCATAATAGCCAGAAGCTGGAAAGAACCCAGATGTCCCTCAACAGAGGAATGGATACAGAAAATGTGCTACATTTATACAATGGAGTACTACTCAGCTATTAAAAACAATGAACTTATGAAATTCCTAGGCAAATGGATGGATCTGGAGGGTATCATCCTGAGTGAAGTAACCCAATCACAAAAGAACTCACATAACATGTACTCACTGATAAGTGAATATTAGCCCAGAAACTCTGATTACCCAAAATTCAATTTGCAAAACACATGAAACTCAAGAAGAATGAAGACCAAAGTGTGGATACTTTGCCCCTGCTTAGAATTAGGAGCAAAGCACACATTGAAGGAGTCACAGAGATCAAATGTGGAGCTAAGACAAAAGGATGGACCAACCAGTGACTGCTGCAGCTGGGGACTCATCCCATAATCAGCCACCAAACTGAGACACTATTGCATACACAAGCAAGATATTGCTGAAAGGGCCCTGATATAGCTGTCTCCTGTGAGGCTATACCAGTGCCTGGCAAACACAGAAATGGATGCTTACAGTCAGATATTAGATGGAATACAGGGTTCCCAATAGAGGAGCTAGAGAAAGTACCCAAGGAGTTGAAGAAGTCTTCAACCCTATAGGTAGAAGAACAATATGAACTAACCAATAACCCCAGAGCTCGTGTCTCTAGCTGCATATGTAGTAGAAGATGGCCTAGTTGGCCATCATGGGAAGAGAGGTCACTTGTTCATACAAACCTTATATCCCCCAGTACAGGGGAACGCCAGGGCCATGATGTGGGATTGGGTGGGTAGGGGAGTTGTGCGGGGGATGTGGGAGGATATAGGGGACTTTCAGGATAGCATTTGAAATCTAAATGAAGAAAATATCTAATAAAAATTGGAAAAAATATCAGAAGGCTCCACCTTAGTAGGTCACATTCTTAGTGGCAGTAAGATCAAGGTCTGGATCAGCCTGCTTCAAGGCCGAGGGAGGACACAGAGATTCCTCAGACAATTGGAAATAGATCCACCTGAAGACTCCACTATAGCAGTCGAGTATTACCCAAATGATGCCCTAAAATTCAATAGGCCACATGATCCACTATGTTCAGAGTAGCCATATTTGGCATAGCCAGAAGCTAGAAACAACCCATATGTCCCACAGCAGAACAGATACAAAAAATGTGGATTGTCTACATAATGGATGTCTTAATGTCCTAATTAAGAATAAGGACATCACTCAGGATAATATCCTCCAGATCCATCCATTTGCCTAAAAATTTCATAAATTTATTGTTTTAAATAATGCTGAGTGAGGTAACCTAGTCACAAAAGAAATCACATGACATGTACTCACTGATAAGTAGATATTAGACCAGAAACTTAGAATACTCAAGATAAAATTTGCAAAACATATGAAACTCAAGACAAAGGAAGACCTCATTCCTCCTTAGAATGGGGAAAAATGCCCATGGTGGGAATTACAGAGACAAAGTTTGGAGCTGAGATAGAGGAAAGACCATCCAGTGAGTGCCCCACCCTGGGATCCATCCCATAAACAGCCACCAAACCCAGACACAATTGCATATGCCAGCAAGATTTTGCTGACAGGACCCAGATATTGCTGTCACTTGTGAGGCTATGCTAGTGCCTGGCAAATATAGAAGTGGATGCTCATAGTCATCTATTGGATGGAACAGAGGGCCCCCAATGGAGGAGCTAGAGAAAGTACCCAAGGAGCTGAAGGGGTCTGCAACCCTATAGGAGGAACAATAATATGAACTAACCAGTACCCCCAGAGCTCATGTCTCTAGCTGCATAAGTAGCAGAAGATGGCCTAGTCGGCTATCATGGGGAGGAGAGGCCCTTGGTCTTGTGAAGATTATATTCCCCGGAATGTCAGGGCAGGGAAGCAGGAGGGGGTGAGATGGGGAGCAGGGCATAGGGAATGTATAGGGAACTTTTAGGATAGCATTTGAAATGTAAATTAAGAAAATGTCTAATAAAAAAAAAACGAGTGAGGACATCATCAGTTTTTCTGGCAAATTGATGGAACTAGAAAATATCCTGAGTGTGGTAATTCAGACCCCCAAAGAAATATATGGTATGCACTCACTAATAAGTGAATATTAGTCAAAAAGTATGGAAGACCCAGTATACAATCCACAGAACTCAAGAAGGTTAACAAATCCAAGGGAGGAAGCCTGAATTCCACTTGGGAGGGAGAAAAAAAACCAAGCACAGAGAGCAGAGGGAGGGTGAGAACCTGATGAGAGCAGGGACAGGGATAGGGAAAGGGGAACATGACCAGGGATTTGGAGAAAGAGGGAACAAGACTGAAGCTGTGAGGGCCAGCAGAAAGATTGGAAAAAGACAATCTCTGGATGTAGTTAGCGGGGGTGGGGGTGGGTTGGACACTCTAGAATGTACCAGCGACCTGGAAGGTGAGACACTCTCAGGTCTCAAAGGGAGAAAGCTTAGTTGAAATGCCCTGCAGTTGGGAAAGGGAACCTGAAGAGTTCATCTCCAGTAGGAAGATAAGGCATCAAGTGGAGTGATGGAGATGCCATCCCACAGTCAAAAACACTGACCCCGAAGTGTTCCTATCTGAAAGAACCGCAGGCACAAAAATAGAAAAGAGACTGAGGAAAAGGATGTCCAGACAGGCTCAAATTATGTTCCAGCTCAGAGGGAGGCCCCAAGACCTGACACAAATACTGATGCTATGGTGTGCTTACAAACAGGGGGCTGTCTTGACTGGTCTCTGAAAGGCCCAGGAAGCAAAGGAAAGGTCCAATGCAGATATTTACACAAAACCAGTCCACAGAAGCTGCTAACCCCTGTGACTGAATTAGGGAAACTTTGGAATAAGTTGGGGAGAAGGGTGACCCTATAGGAAGACTAGTAGCCTCAAGTAACCTTGATCTCAGGGATATCCTAGACACTGAGCCACCAAGCTGGCAGCATGTACCAGCTGATATGAGGCCCCCAACATATATTCAGCAGAGGACTGCCATGTCTGGACTCAGCCAGAGAAGATGAACCTAAACCTTGAGAGATCTGAGGCTCCAGAGAATGGGGAGGTCTGGTGTGATGTCAATCACATGGAACCATTGATGGATTTGGGTTAGCACATCTTGTAGCCATTATAATAAATCATTGCCTTGTATAAATTCTGATCCTTTAGAGAACACTGACAAAACAGGAGGTAAGGAAAATAAAGAGATCATTATAAGTATACTTGGGCACATTGAGGCATGCAGCAAAATGATACTTTCAGAAAGGAAAATATGATGCACTGGATTGAACTCTACTTTTAATGTTTTTGGGAGCTAAAACCACATTTTTCTTTTTTCTTTTATTTATTTTTTATTAGATATTTTCTTCATTTACATTTCAAATACTATCCTGAAGTTCCCATATTACCCCCCCACCAGCCCTGCTCCTCTAGCCAACCACTCCCACTTCTTGGCCCTGGCATTCCCCTGTACTGGCGCATATAATGTTTGGGAGAACAAGAGGCCTCTCTTCTGGATGATAGCTGTCTAGGCTATCTTCTGCTACAAATGTAGCTAGAGACACTGGGGTACTGATTAGTTCATATTGTTGTTCCACTTATAGGGATGCAGACCACTTCAGCTCCTTGAGTACTTTCTCTAGTTCTTCCATGTGGGGTGCTGTGTTCCATCCAATATATGACCATGAGCATCCACTTCTGTATTTGCCAGGTGCTGGCATAGCCTCACAAGAGACAGCTATATCAGGGTCCTGTCAGTAAAATCTTGCTGGCATATGCAATAGTATCTGCATTTGTTCACTGATTATGGGAAGGATCCCAGGGTAGGGCAGTCTCTGGATAGTCCATCCTTTCATCTCTGCTCCAAACTTTGTTTCTGTAACTCCTTCCATGGGTGTTTTGTTCTCTATTCTTATAAGTAATGAAGTATCCACACTTTGGTCTTCCTTCTTCTTGAGTTTCATGCGTTTTGCAAATTGTATCTTGGGTATTCTAAGTTTCTGAGCTAATATCCACTTATCAGTGAGTGCATATCTAGGGACTTCTTTTGTGATTAGGTTACCTCACTCAGGATGATATCCTCCAGATCCATCCATTTGCCTAAGAATTTCATAAATTCACTGTTTTTATTAGCAGAGTAGTACTCCATTGTTTAAATGTATCACATTTTCTGTATCCATACTTCTGTTGAGGGATATCTGGCTTGTTTCCAGATTCTGGCTATTATAAATAAGGATGCTATGAACATGGTGGAGCATGTGTACATATTACCAGTTGGTACCTCTTCTGGGTATATGCTCAGGCGATGTATTGCTGGATCTTCCCAAGGTACTATGTTCAGATTTTCTCAGGAACCTCCAGACTGATTTCCAGAGTGGTTGTATAAGCTTGTAATCCCACCAGCAATGGAGGACTGATCCTCTTTCTCCAGATCCTCACCAGCATCTTCTGTCACCTGAATTTTTGATTTTAGCCATTCTGACTTTTGTGAGGTGGATTCTCAGGGTTGGTTTGATTTGCATTTCCTTGATGATTAAGGATGTTGAACATTTTTGCAGGTACTTCTCAGCCCTCAGTATTCCTTGGTTGAGAATTCTTTCTTTTGATCTGTACCATATTTTTAATGGGGTTATTTGAATATCTGGAACCTAGTGTCTTGATCTCTTTGTATATATTGGATATTAGTCACCTATTAGATTTAGGATTGGTAAAAATTCTTTCCCAGTCTGTTGGTGGCCGTTTTATCTTAATGACAGTACCTTTTGCTTTACAGCAGCCTTCCAATTTTATAAGATACCATTTGTCAATTCTTGATTTTAAAGCACAAGCCATTAGTCTTCTGTTCTGGTATTTTTTTCCCCTGTTCCCAAATCTTCTAGGCTTTTCCCCACATTCTCCTCTATAAATTTCAGTGTCTCTGGTTTTACTGGGAGGTCTTTGATCCACTTATACTTGAGCTTTGTACAAGGACATAAGAATGGTTCAATTCTAAGTCTGCTAAATGATGAGGATCAGCCAGCACCATTTGTTGAAAATGCTGTCTTTTTCCACTGGATGGTTTTGGTTCCCTTGTCAAAGACCAGGTGACCATAGGTGTGTGGGTCCATTTCTGGGTCTTCAACTCTATTCCATTGATATACCTGTCTGTCACTGTACCAGTTCCATGCCGTTTTTATCACAATTGCTCTGTAGTACAGCTTGAGAATTTGGCCTGGATTTTCCTCCAGAGTTTCTTTTATTGTTGAGAATAATTTTTTTCTATGCTAGGTTTTTTGTTATGCCAAATGAATTTGCAAATTGCCCTTTCTAACTCAGTGAAGAAATGAGTTGAAATTTTGATGGGGATTCCATTGAAGCTGTAGATTGCTTTCTGCAGGATCACCATTTTGACTATATAATTCCTGCCAATCCATGAGCATGGGAGATCTTTCCATCTTCTGAGATATTCTTCAATTTCTTTCTTCAGAGACTTGGACTTCTTCTCATACAGATCTTTAACTGCTGTAGTTAGGGTCACACCATGATATCTTATATTATTTGTGACTATTGTGAAGTGTGTTATCTCCCTAATTTCTTTCTCATCCTGTTTATTCTCTGTGTAGAGAAAGGCCACTGACTTGTTTTAGTTAATTTTATAACCAGCTACTGTGCTGAAGCTGTTTGTCATGTTTAGGTGTTCTCTGGTGAAAATTTTAGGGTCACTTTTATATACTATTATATCATCTGTAAATACCGATATTTTGAATTCTTCCTTTCCAATTGGTATCCCCTTGATCTTTTGTTGTGGAATTGCTCTAGCTAGGATTTCAAGTACTACATTGAATAGGAAGGGAGAAAGTGGGCAGCCTTGTCTAGTAGCTGATTTTACTGGGATTGCTTCCAGGTTCTCTCCATTTAATTTGATGTTGGCTACTGGTTTGCAGTGTACTGCTTCCCTTGTGCTTAAGTATGGGCCTTGACTTCCTGATATTTCCAATACTTTTATAATGAAGGCTTGTTGGATTTGTCAAATGCTTTCTCACCATCTAAGGAGATTACTATGTGATTTTTTTTTATCTTTGAGTTTGTTTATAGAGTGAATTATGATGATGGATTTCTGTATATTAAACCATCCCTGCATCATAAAGTCTACTTGGTCATGAATTTTGATGTGTTCTGGGATTCAGTTTGCAAGGATTTTATTGAGTATTTTTGCATCGATATTCATAAGGGAAATTGGTCTGAAGTTGTCTTTCTTTGTTGGATCTTTGTGTATTTTAGTTATCAGAGTAATTGTGGTTTCATAGAATGAATTGGGTAGAGTACTTGTTTGTATTTTGTGGAGAAGTTTGAGGGGACTTGGAATTAAGTCTTCTTTGAAGGTCAAATAGAACTCTGCACTAAACCACCTATCTGATCCTGGGCTTTCTGTGGTTGGGAGACTATTAATGACTGCTTCAGTTTCTTTAGGGGTAATGGGACTGTTAAGATTGTTAATCTGATCCTGATTTAACTTTGGTACCTGATATCTGTCTAGGAAGTTGTCCATTTCACCCAGGTTTTCCATGTTTGTTGAGTTTAGTCTTTTGTGGTAGGATCTGATGATGTTTTGGATTTCCTCAGGTTCTGTTGTTATGTCTCCTTTTTCATTTCTGATTTTGTTAATTAGGATACTGTCCCTGTGCCCTCTAGTTAGTCTGGCTAAGGGTTTATCTATCTTGCGGATTTACTCAAAAAACCAGCTCCTCGTTTGGTTGATTCTTTGAATAGTTGTTTTTGTTTCTAGTTGGTTGATTTCTGCCCTAAGTTTGATTATTTTCTGCTGTCTACTCCTCTCGGTTGAATTTGCTTCCATTTTACTTCCATTTTTAGATCTTGGGTGGTTGTGTTCAATTCCATCACCTCTTTGGTTGTGTTTTCCTCTAATTCTTTAATGGATTTCTGTGTTTCTTCTTGAAGGGCTTCTACTTGTTTAGAAGTAAAACCACATTGTTCTGAGGTCAAGGTTGTCATGTGTACTCTTGGTTGCCCACTTGAAGATATCTGGAAAGAACAAATATCTACTCAACAAGGACACATCTTTGAGATATTGTTTGATTGAATTCTGTTAATGACTTATAGCCAGGAACTTGAGGTTGGAATACACACACCCTTAATCCAGATCCTGAGCCAGGATAACACACCTTTAATCCTGGCCACGCCTTTCTGCTGGGGGTGGATATAAGGCCATGGAAGCAGGAAGGTTTACGCATTTTTCAGCTTGTCTTCAGCTGGTTCACACATCCATTCCTACACTGGCATTGGAGTTCACTGTTTCCATTTTCCAGCCTATAGAAAAGAGTAGCTGAGATAATCTGACTAGTTGGACTGCACAACTTCAAGTCTACTGAACTTTTCATCTTCAGGTAGTTACTATTGAATTAGCAGGACTGCAGACTATACATATTTCCAAAATTTCCCATTTTGTCATGTATATAGAGAAAGAATCATTCCATAACTTCTTTTTTTTCAAGGTGGATATCTTATTTATTTACATTTCAAATGTTAAGACTTTTCCCGGTTTCCTCTCCACAAACTTCCATCCCTTCCCCCTTCTCCCTGCCCCTGCTTTTATGAGGGTGCTCCTACACCAACTCATGAATGCCCCCCTCACTACCCTAGCATTTCCCTTTTCAATAATTTTTTTTTTTATTAATTGCTCCGTCTAGAACTTCAAGTACTATATTGACTAGAGAGGGAGAGAGTGGACAGCCTTGACATGTTCCTAATTTTGCTGAGATTCCTTCAAAGTTCTCTCCATTTCCTTTGATGTTGGCTACTGGTTGGATGTATATTGC
Organism: Mus minutoides; assembly: GCA_902729485.2. Lineage (NCBI taxonomy): Eukaryota > Metazoa > Chordata > Mammalia > Rodentia > Muridae > Mus > Mus minutoides. The sequence continues at coordinate 11,082 of CACVCL010022763.1, forward strand.
TTTTACTAGGCTTAGGTTTGGGCATTGAATTTCTCATCTTTCTAAGACTTTTAACAGGAAGGACTGTTGAATTTTTTAAAATGATTTCTTAGCATCTAATGAGATGATCATGTGGGTTTTTTTTTTTTTCTTTGTTTATATGGTGGATATTGTTGCTAGATTAAATCATCACTGCATCCCTGGGATGAAGCCTACTTGATTGTGACAGATGACCATTTTAGTATGTTCTTGGATTCAGTTAGTGAGAATTTTATTGAGTATTTTAGCATGGATATTTAAAAGGGAAATTTGTCTGAAGTTCTCTTTTTCCCTTGGGCCTTTGTGTGGTTTAGGTATCAGCATAACTGAGGCTTTATAGAACAAATTAGGTAGTGTTCCTTCTGTTTCTATTTTGTGGAATAATTTGAAGAGTATTGGTTTTAGGCCTTCCTCGACCTTCTGATAGAATTCTGCACTAAACCCATGTGGTCCTGGGCTTTTATTGGTTGGAAGATTTTTAATGGTTACTTCTATTTCTTTAGGAGTTATGGGACAGTTTAGATGGTTTATCTGATCCTGATTTGATTTTGGTACCTGGTACCTGTCTAGAGGAGTATCCATTTCATCCACATTTTCCAGTTTTATTGAGTATGAGCTTTTGTAATAGGAGCTGATGATTTTATTAATTTCTTTGATTTCTATTGTTATATCTTGCCTCTCTTTACTGATTTTTTAAATTTGGATTCAGACTCTATGCCTCTGGTTTGTCTGGCAGAGGGTTAATTTTTCTCAAAAAAAAAAAAATAAACTCCTGGTTTTGTTGATTTTTTAAGTAGTTTTTTTTGTTGTTGGTTTTTTTTTTTTTTTTTTTTTTTTTTTTTTTTTTTTTTTTTTTTTCTTTGTTGGTTTCAGCCTGATCTTGATTAATTCCTGAAGTCTACCTTTCATGGCTCTATTTGCTTCTTTTTGTTCTAGAGCTTGCAGATGTGCTCTTAAACTGCTAGTGTATGGTCTCTCCAGTTTCTTTTTGTAGACAATTGGAACCATGAGTTTTCCCTTAGCAATGCTTTAAGTGTGTTTCATAAGTTTTGGTATGTTGTGCTTTCATTTTCATTCTAGTATAAAAAAGTCTTTCATTTCTATCTTTATTTCTTCCCTGTCCAAGTTATCACAGCTTCCATGTGTATGTGGGCTTTCTCTTGTTTTTGTTGCTATTATAGACCAGCCTTAGTCTGTAGTGATCTGCTGGGATGCATGGGATTATTTCATTCTTCTATCTCTTGAGGCCTGTTTTGTGACTGAGTATATGGTCAATTTTGGAGAAGGTAGCATGAGGTGCTACGAAAAGGTATATTTTATTTTAAGATGAAATGTTCTATAGATATCTGAGGCATTTTAAAATACTGTTCATTGCGCTTTTGATGGGCAACATCTATCCATGACACATATAGCTTTGGATCTGTCTCTCTGGTACTAGAGGGTATATATATATATATATATATATATATATATATATCCAAGAGAGTTATTCCTAGTGGTGTCAAAAAACATAGCCTGGCTGAGGAAGTGACTTCATTATTTGCCACTATTGCTCAGAATAGACACATGGCTGAAACATGTAGCAAAGGACTGTATTCTGTATACCCCAGGTGCTGATTAGATCTAGAAGTACAATCCTAGGTGATTACACTGGAATTCAGCTCCTGAATGCAAACACTATGGTCTTAAAACTTGGATCTCTTGTGAATTCTTTTTTTTTTTTTTTTTTTAATGAATGATGCAATTTATTAACCCAGCATGCTTTGTTCTAATGCTTCTTGTTGGGAGCTGCCACCTGTACAGCGATCCTGTCCAGATCTCTCTCTCCCTGATGTGTTAGCTTGCAGCCCCCATCTTGGTCCTTTTCCACCATTTTCAGCCCCTCCAGGGCTTGGAGGACCTGGCGGGCCACACTCTTAGAGCCTCTGCTGAAGTGGCTGGGTCTGACACCGTTTCTCTGCCGTCCTCCATAGATCTTGGTCATGGAACCACCTCGGAGGTACAGGTGCCATGCTGTGGAAGCAGCTCCTGTGTAGAACCAGTTCCCATCATATGGGGCAAGCTTTTTATGCTTGGCCAGCTTGACTGTGTCCACCCATTCAGGGACTTTCAGCTTCCCGGACTTTTTGCGGAAGGCTGCCAGAGCTCTGATGAACTCTTGCTGGTTAAAATCTTTTACAGTAACTCCAGGCATCCTGCAGCCTCCATGCTTGTTCTGGTACTGCACCTTTAACTTTATCTTTGAGAAAGATCAGGGTAAATCCCTCCATCGACTATGATGTTACTCAGGGCATGAACAAAAGTCCAGTTTTCTCCTGCTTGGACTTATGAAAGTGAGTTCAAGAAATCTTTTGCTTCATTGCCAGGTGTTTCAATCAACCGATGGATGATTTTATTGTCTTCCCATAGATTTTTTTTATTGTTAGTTAACAATTTTAAACATCAAAATACAAGTATTTTAAATCTGAGGAATGTAGAATGCTATCAATTAGAAAGGAGCCTGCAGCTATGCGGTATGATAATTATGACAAGAGACTGAAGTAGTAAAAGTCTTGTAAATGAGAGTTGTCCTGTACCATCCTGGAAACCTTCATGGTGGGAGATGGTTCCTGACTTTCCAAGAAGAGGAGACAGGTTAGATGTTGAGCTAAACATCTGATAAGTGTTGGAATAAGCGATGCCCATTAAATAATACCTTCACAAAAACAACAGGGACACTTTTTGCAGTTTTCTAATTGGTGAAAAAGTGGAAGCTTTTACTGGCAGTTACCAAGTTTTAATCACTATTACAGGATTCTCAATTAATTTTCAGAGTATACCTATTCATCAAAACTGCACATTTTTTTTCAATTCTACATGCTGTTCCAAATGATGATGATGGTGGTGGTGGTGGTGGTGGTGGTGGTGGTGGTGGTTTTGATGTTGATGTGATTTCTCTATTTACTCTGATAACTTTTTCTCTTTCTCTGCTTTCCTTACTTTTATTTTTTTTTCTTTCTTAAATATTTGCTTTCACCATTCCTTTTTTAAATTTAAGATTAGATTTTTCTCTCATTTAGTCCATACCTACTACCAGCTGGATCTCTCCAGGTTCCTTGAGCTGTGTGGATATAATCCTAAACAATGGGGTTCAATTGTCAGTATGATGAACGTGAACCTCTCTCATAGCATTACTCTATGTTATTTGAGAAATTTGATGGAACCCCATAGCACAAGGAAATAAAAGAATGCATCAGAGTCCTTCCCCAGGGAGACATGCCTGGTTACAAAAACTAGCCATACCAGATTCTGTGGGCCTGGGTACCAGAGGTTTTCCATGGAGATCTCTGTCCAGGCCAGGTGTGAGGGTTCCAGTAAAGGGAAGCCAATACAGGCAGGAAGATGAATTCTTTGCAATGTCTTCCAGGACTCTTGGTAACTCCAAGCTGCTCTGAACTAAGTAGGGTCAGGCTGCCACAGTGAAGACTGTGATGGGACCTCCTGTGGCTCTTCAGGAGAGAAGATCTCTTCCCAAGAGTTACATGCAGCTCTTGGAACAAAAGACTCAGAGGAAGAAATAGTTCTTGTGTACCTATAATTCCCTCAATGGATTTATATACAGTTCTTGGGGTGTTTCAGGGTTTGATAGCAGGTGCCTCTCATTGGCTTTGAAGCTGAGTTTGATGGAAACATTATTTGCATGTGGGAAGGCTTGGTGCTGTTCCTACATGTCTCATAGCCATGCCTCTCCTGTGGGGGTTGTGGGGACAGTAACATCCACAGGAACCACAGGTTCAGGAGACATAGTCGATCCCCTACTGTCCCATGTAGGTGAGAATTACCACCCATCAGTTTCCACCAGGTTTCAAGATCTAGCCTCAACTGGAAACCAGGGTGTTGATGTGTAACACTTTGCCCCACAACATTCTGTTCCTCCATTACTGAGATTACCCTCATGTAATCTGTAAACTCTCCACTTCAAGAGGTTTCAACACCATATAGTTTGTCTCTTCATTCACTCTCTCCATCCAACACTAGCCCACCTGAACTCTACTGCTTCTGTCCAAACCCAAAACTATCCCACCAAAAACTCCTGTTCCATATTCTCTGCCAAGATGGATGAATGTAACCTTGTAAATGCACATTGGTCATTAAATAAATAGTAGGAAAGCTAACATGTAAAGAACCTAAGAGGCTAGGTAAATAAGAGCACCATTTATATTCTAAGAGTCTGAGGTGAGATGTTTAAGAAAATTCTCTAGATATGGGGCTCTACCAAATGAAAAGTTTGTCATGCCAAGTCATAGAATCAGTAGCTGCTGCTACATAAGGGTGAGTTTTATAAAAGGTGTCCCCAGAGCTATGGTGCTAAGTTTTGTTCGCCCATAAACTTCAACAGAGCCAATGACAGTATCATGGCTTTATCTTCAGCACACATCCTCTGCTTGTTCCTGTCTACCACAAAACGTATGTCTCCTGAATATGTGTATTTTCTAGGACTTTGAGCTCCCACAACTAATATGTAGTTCAGCCAGATGTTCTCCTTTCTCCCAACAGTTGAGGAACCTGAAGAGTTCCCAGGCCTTCTGTGAAGTCTATATGGAGATGGCACACAACCCAGGTGCTGCCCAGCCAGGAACCAGTAATACCCAGCCTTTACCTGTGGAGTCCAGCCAGTTTGTCTCAGGTCAGAGCTCAGAGATGCTTACCTGGAAACAAACAATGATCACATCTGCATCCTGTAGCACACAGGAGACAGCCTGTACTCAGAAATCAACAGCACACCCAAGAAAAGCCATTGATTTCCATTTTGGAGAGCCATTTGAGAACTCTTCTTCAAACCAGCAAGTTGTGNTTTTTTTTTTTTTTTTTTTTTTTTTTTTTTTTTTTTTTTTTTTTTTTTTTTTTTTTTTTTTTTTTTTTTTTTTTTTTTTTTTTTTTTTTTTTTTTTTTTTTTTTTTTTTTTTTTTTTTTTTTTTTTTTTTTTTTTTTTTTTTGTTAGTTTCAGCCTGATCTTGATTAATTCCTGAAGTCTACCTTTCATGGCTCTATTTGCTTCTTTTTGTTCTAGAGCTTTCAGATGTGCTCTTAAACTGCTAGTGTATGGTCTCTCCAGTTTCTTTTTGTAGACAATTGGAACCATGAGTTTTCCCTTAGCAATGCTTTAAGTGTGTTTCATAAGTTTTGGTATGTTGTGCTTTCATTTTCATTCTAGTATAAAAAGTCTTTAATTTCTATCTTTATTTCTCCCCTGTCCAAGTTATCACAGCTTCCATGTGTATGTGGGCTTTCTTTTGTTTTTGTTGCTATTATAGACCAGCCTTAGTCTGTAGTGATCTGCTGGGATGCATGGGATTATTTCATTCTTCTATCTCTTGAGGCCTGTTTTGTGACTGAGTATATGGTCAATTTTGGAGAAGGTACCATGAGGTGCTACGAAAAGGTATATTTTATTTTAAGATGAAATGTTCTATAGATATCTGAGGCATTTTAAAATACTGTTCATTGCACTTTTGATGGGCAACATCTATCCATGACACATATAGCTTTGGATCTGTCTCTCTGGGACTAGAGGGCATATATATATATATATATATATATATATATATATATATATATACAAGAGAGTTATTCCTAGTGGTGTCAAAAAACATAGCCTGGCTGAGGAAGTGACTTCATTATTTGCCACTATTGCTCAGAATAGACACATGGCTGAAACATGTAGCCAAGGACTGTATTCTGTATACCCCAGGTGCTGATTAGATCTAGAAGTACCATCCTAGGTGATTACACTGGAATTCAGCTCCTGAATGCAAACACCATAGTCTTAAAACTTGGATCTCTTGTGAATTCTTTTTTTTTTTAATGAATGATGCAATTTATTAACCCAGCATGCTTTGTTCTAATGCTTCTTGTTGGCAGCTGCCACCTGTACAGCGATCCTGTCCAGATCTCTCTCTCCCTGATGTGTTAGCTTGCAGCCCCCATCCTGGTCCTTTTCCACCATTTTTAGCCCCTCCAGGGCTTGGAGGACCTGGCGGGCCACACTCTTAGAGCCTCTGCTGAAGTGGCTGGGTCTGACACCGTTTCTCTGCCGTCCTCCATAGATCTTGGTCATGGAACCACCTCGGAGGTACAGGTGCCATGCTGTGGAAGCAGCTCCTGTGTAGAACCAGTTTCCATCATATGGGGCAAGCTTTTTATGCTTGGCCAGCTTGACTGTGTCCACCCATTCAGGGACTTTCAGCTTCCCGGACTTTTTGAGGAAGGCTGCCAGAGCTCTGATGAACTCTTGCTGGTTAAAATCTTTTACAGTAACTCCAGGCATCCTGCAGCCTCCATGCTTGTTCTGGTACTGCACCTTTAACTTTATCTTTGAGAAAGATCAGGGTAAATCCCTCCATCGACTATGATGTTACTCAGGGCATGAACAAAAGTCCAGTTTTCTCCTGCTTAGACTTATGAAAGTGAGTTCAAGAAATCTTTTGCTTCATTGCCAGGTGTTTCAATCAACTGATGGATGATTTTATTGTCTTCCCATAGATTTTTTTTTTATTGTTAGTTAACAATTTTAAACATCAAAATACAAGTATTTTAAATCTGAGGAATGTAGAATGCTATCAATTAGAAAGGAGCCTGCAGCTATGCGGTATGATAATTATGACAAGAGACTGAAGTAGTAAAAGTCTTGTAAATGAGAGTTGTCCTGTACCATCCTGGAAATCTTCATGGTGGGAGATGGTTCCTGACTTTCCAAGAAGAGGAGACAGGTTAGATGTTGAGCTAAACATCTGATAAGTGTTGGAATAAGCAATGCCTATGCAATAATACTGTCACAAAAACAACAGGGACACTTTTTGCAGTTTTCTAATTGGTGAAAAAGTGGAAACTTTTACTGGCAGTTACCAAGTTTTAATCACTATTACAGGATTCTCAATTAATTTTCAGAGTATACCTATCCATCAAAACTGCACATTTTTTTTTTCAATTCTACATGCTGTTCCAAATGATGGTGGTGGTGGTGGTGGTGGTTTTGATGTTGATGTGATTTCTCTATTTACTCTGATAACTTTTTCTCTTTCTCTGCTTTCCTTACTTTTATTTTTTTTTTTCTTTCTTAAATATTTGCTTTCACCATTCCTTTTTTAAATTTAAGATTAGATTTTTCTCTCATTTAGTCCATACCTACTACCAGCTGGATCTCTCCAGGTTCCTTGAGCTGTGTGGATATAATCCTAAACAATGGGGTTCAATTGTCTGTATGATGAGCGTGAACCTCTCTCATAGCATTACTCTATGTTATTTGAGAAATTTGATGGAACCCCATAGCACAAGGAAATAAAAGAATGCATCAGAGTCCTTCCCCAGGGAGACATGCCTGGTTACAAAAACTAGCCATACCAGATTCTGTGGGCCTGGGTACCAGAGGTTTTCCATGGAGATCTCTGTCCAGGCCAGGTGTGAGGGTTCCAGTGAAGGGAAGCCAATACAGGCAGGAAGATGAATTCTTTGCAATGCCTTCCAGGACTCTTGGTAACTCCAAGCTGCTCTGAACTAAGTAGGGTCAGGCTGCCACAGTGAAGACTGTGATGGGACCTCCTGTGGCTCTTCAGGAGAGAAGATCTCTTCCCAAGAGTTACATGCAGCTCTTGGAACAAAAGACTCAGAGGAAGAAATAGTTCTTGTGTACCTATAATTCCCTCAATGGATTTATATACAGTTCTTGGGGTGTTTCAGGGTTTGATAGCAGGTGCCTCTCATTGGCTTTGAAGCTGAGTTTGATGGAAACCTTATTTGCATGTGGGAAGGCTTGGTGCTGTTCCTACATGTCTCATAGCCATGCCTCTCCTGTGGGGGTTGTGGGGACAGTAACATCCACAGGAAACACAGGTTCAGGAGACATAGTCGATCCCCTACTGTCCCATGTAGGTGAGAATTACCACTCATCAGTTTCCACCAGGTTTCAAGATCTAGCCTCAACTGGAAACCAGGGTGTTGATGTGTAACACTTTGCCCCACAACATTCTGTTCCTCCATTACTGAGATTACCCTCATGTAATCTGTAAACTCTCCACTTCAAGAGGTTTCAACACCATATAGTTTGTCTCTTCATTCACTCTCTCCATCCAACACTAGCCCACCTGAACTCTACTGCTTCTGTCCAAACCCAAAACTATCCCACCAAAAACTCCTGTTCCATATTCTCTGCCAAGATAGATGAAAGTAACCTTGTAAATGCACATTGGTCATTAAATAAATAGTAGGAAAGCTAACATGTAAAGAACCTAAGAGGCTAGGTAAATAAGAGCACCATTTATATTCTAAGAGTCTGGGGTGAGATGTTTAAGAAAATTCTCTAGATATGGGGCTCTACCAAATGAAAAGTTTGTCATGCCAAGTCATAGAATCAGTAGCTGCTGCTACATAAGGGTGAGTTTTATAAAAGGTGTCCCCAGAGCTATGGTGCTAAGTTTTGTTCGCCCATAAATTTCAACAGAGCCAATGACAGTATCATGGCTTTATCTTCAGCACAAATCCTCTGCTTGTTCCTGTCTACCACAAAACGTATGTCTCCTGAATATGTGTATTTTCTAGGACTTTGAGCTCCCACAACTAATATGTAGTTCAGCCAGATGTTCTCCTTTCTCCCAACAGTTGAGGAACCTGAAGAGTTCCCAGGCCTTCTGTGAAGTCTATATGGAGATGGCACACAACCCAGGTGCTGTCCAGCCAGGAACCAGTAATACCCAGCTTTTACCTGTGGAGTCCAGCCAGTTTGTCTCAGGTCAGAGCTCAGAGATGCTTACCTGGAAACAAACAATGATCACATCTGCATCCTGTAGCACACAGGAGACAGCCTGTACTCAGAAATCAACAGCACACCCAAGAAAAGCCATTGATTTCCATTTTGGAGAGCCATTTGAGAACTCTTCTTCAAACCAGCAAGTTGTGTCTGATGAGCAGAATATATCTCCGACATGCCTTCCTCCCCAGAAGACAACAAGAGTTGACAACAGGTATACTTCCTACAATGAAGGCTATTGGATGAGGACACTGAACTCTGACACTTGTGAGAATCAGAGTGTTACTTTTGGAAAACTCTCTGGAAGCCATGCAGGACAGGACCCAAATGTGGGTCACTTCTTTGGTTCTGGACATGACCAAACCTTCTACTACAGTCATATGACACCCAGAAATGGAGGGCATCCGACTCTCTATGGGAGTCAGATGACAGCACCCAGTTGTAGCCAGACCCTTCATCAAAATCAAATCATAACATCCTTTTCTGAACAGAATTCTTTTGGAGATCAGCAGAATAACCCAGCAGCTAATAATGGATTCTATGGCGATCAGGTGATATTGCCAAATGGATACCAGGCTTTCTATGAGCCTCAGATGGGAGCTAACTTTGAACAAACAAATGATCAAATGAAACCCTTCAGAGGTCATAATGTCTGCAAAGGTCAGGAGAATGCCCTCAGTGGTGAGCACTCCCTCTCTGGGTATCAGGCATCAGGCTACAGATGTGACCAGGATTTGATTGTGAATCCCCAGGTGACAACAGTTGGTGGTCAGCCTCTCTCTGACTTTCAGATACAAACCTCCAGTTTTGACACAAATCTTCATGGGTCTAAGAGGACAAGATCCACTGCAGAAAACAACCTGGCTTGCCCTTTGGAGACAAGTCCCAATTCTGAAGAGACATTATCCTTGCATCAGATGAGGACCTCTGTTGATCAAAATGTCTACCCAAGTCAGGATGGAACACCCAATATTAAAGAAAGCCTTGATCCTCAGGTGACTTCACTGAGTTACCAAGCTCCATATGAGGGTGAATCCTCATATCCTTCAAGTTCCTCTTTGATCCAAAGTCAACCTCAGGAAAACTCTTCAGCTTCCAGTTTAGTCCAGGGACAGCATCCAGAGATGAAGTTAGACTTCAAGACCCAGAGCTCTGTGTCACAGAAGAACCCTCCTCCTTTGAAGCGCTACTTTTGTCCTTATGAGGGTTGTACTAAATCTTACAAAAGACCTTACCACCTCGAAGAACACAAGAGGAAACACACTGGTAAGAGGGATTATATATGCAATGAGCCTGGATGCCTATGGAAGTTTTTCCGCTTATGTGATCTCAAGAGGCACAAAGTAAAGCACACTGGTGAGAGGCCCTACCCTTGTCCCATGTGCCCCAAAAACTATTCCAGACTGGCTTATCTCAATAAGCATCTGCAGATACATACTCAAGCACAACCCACCACTGCAACCTGACTGTCAACCAACAATATTGTCCCTGAAAAAGCTTTAATGATTCCTACCTACAACTCTGTGAACAACAAATAGATTTTAATGTTTTTTACAGATGACAAAACAAAGAAACAAATATTTAGAATAAGGAAATCTATCAATTGATCTCAGACTCTGGCTTTTTTTTTTTTTTTTTTTTTGCATAGGGAAATCTTATTATAACCTTTTTAATGAAAGCATAGCCATATTTCTATCACATATTTTGGCTTATTGTAGTTTGGACTAAAATTGTTTAGAAATATAAAAATTAAGACATTGCTGAAAGTATTATTGTACACTGAGTCAGGACCTACATCTCTCCCATTGTTATCTATACCCTTGCAATTTGTTCCACAACAGTTTTAGCTATGTATTCCAATTAATGCTATTTGACCATTGCATAAATTAGGATGATGGTTCTCATAATGTGTCTGCAAAGACACATTCATTTATTTTTTCTCTGGAGTCATAATTGCTACATTTCTTAAAAGATCTATCCTTCCTCCATCTTAACAGAGCATAAACTAGATCTCTACAATCACTTACAAATTTCTAGTTGTTTAGGCACCAGTGGCTTTTGACTTTGTTAATGAACAGAAACCACAAAGTGGTTCTGTAGGTTACTTATATGATAGAGAGCAGAGAAAACTTTGATATTAGTCATAAAATAGAGAAAATTGAAAACAAACTGTTCCTGTGCTTTTTCAAGATTGAGACTGAGGAAGTGCAATATGAAGTTGGAAGAGGGATCCCAGTATGACTGACTGTAGCTTGTAGCTCCTTTCTCATCTACTGCCGTATTCAGTGAGAAGAGGGAGCCGAGTATAACTGGAGCCTGCTATTCTTCATCTGTTGTTTTATTCTGTAACTTATTTTTCATTGTTGATAGTGTTTAAATAAAGACTTATTTTAATTACTGCAAAGAATCAATTTTTAGTAATCTCAAAGAATGATGCCAGATATACAAAAAGGAAAAACTCACATGATATGTACTCACTGATAAGTAGATATTAGCCCAGAAACTTAGAATACCAAAGATACAATTTGCAAAACACATGAAACTCAAGAAGGAACACCTAGTTCCTCCTTATAATGGGGAACAAAATGCCCAAGGTGGGAGTCACAGAGAAAAAGTTTGAGCTGAGTCATAGGGAGGACCATCCAGAGACTACCCCACCCTGAGATCCATCCCTTAAACAGCCTCCAAACTCAGACACTATTGCATATGCCAGCAAGATTTTGAGACAGGTCCCTGATATAGGTGTCTCTTGTGAGGCTATGCCAGTGCCTGGCAAATACAGAACTGGATAATCACAGTCATATATTGGATGGAACACAGGGCCCCCAATGGAATAGCTAGAAAAAGTACCCAAGGAGGTGAAGGGGTCTACAACCATATAATAGGAACAATAATATGAACTAATCAGTACCCCCAGAGCTCATGTGACTAGCTGCATAATTAGCAGAAGATGGCCTAGTCGACTATCAAGGGAGGAGAGGCCCTTGGGCTTGTGAAGATTATATGCCTCAGTAGAGGGGAATGCCAGGGACAGGAAGCAGGAGTGGGTAGGTTGGGGAACAGGGTGGAGGGAGTGTAAAGGGGACTTCAGGATAGCATTTGAAATGTAAATGAAAAAAAGTCTAATAAAAAAAAAGAATGAGGACTTTATCAATTTTTCAGGCAAATTGATGGAACTAGAAAATATCATCTTTATTGCAGTAATTCATACCCCAAAAGACATACATGGTATGCACTCCATAATAACTGGATATTAGCCAAAAAAGTATGGAATATCCAGTATACAATCCACAGAACTCAAGAAGGTTAAAAAAATCAAAGGGAGAATGCCTCAATTCCACTTAGCAGGGAGAAAAAATAATCAGGCACAGGGAGCAGAGTGAGAGTGAGAACTGGGTGAGAGAGGGGACAGGGTTAGGGAAAGGGGAACATGATCAGGTATTGGGAGAAAGGGGGAACAGGACTGAAGCTGTGAGGGCAAGCAGAAAGATTGGAAAAAAGATAATCTCTGGATGTAGTGTGTGTGTGGGGGGGGTCCTCTAGAATATACCAGCAACCTGGAAGGTGAGACACTCTCAGGTCTCAAAGGGAGAGACCTTAGTTGAAATGCCCTGCAGTTGGGAAAGGGAACTTGAAGAGTTCACCTCCAGTAGAAAGATGGGGCATCAAGTAGAGTAATAGAGTTGCCATCTGTAGTGGCTATCTCTGGTTGTCCACTTGACTATATTTGGAATGAACTACAATCCAGAATTGGAAGGCTCACCAGTGACCCTAACCTGGAGGCTTGGAGATAGAAGTTTCTGATCTGGATCTTGGTATGGAGATTTTGATAGCATAGCGGCTATGGATTCCAGAAGATTAAGATGGAGAGATCTCCAAGCTCAAGATCATCTGGGATTAAAGATGTGAGATTAAGACAAAGAGATCTCCGAGCTCAAGATCATCTGGGATTAAATGTGTAAGATTAAGACAGAGAGATCTCTGAGCTCAAGATCATCTGGGATTAAAGGTGTGTTGGCACACATCTTTAATCTGGGCTATACCTTCTGCTGGAGATCATATAAGGACACTGGAAGAAAGGAGACTAGCTCTTGCTCCTTTGCCTGTTCGCCATGTGGGACTGAGTAACTGCTAGGTCCTTGTTCTTCCATTCACAGCTACTACTGAACCATTGTTGGGAATTGGACTGCAGACTGTAAGTCATCGATAAATTCCTTTACTCTGTAAGTTCTGTGACTCTAGAGAACACTAATACAGAAGTTGGTACCAGAAGTGGTTCTAGAGGAACAGAAGTATAAGGATGAATCTTTTAAAATACTGGAGTTGGCTTGTTGATCCAATACCACTTTCAACTACTGAAATCTCTCCAGATTCTCCCTCTTCTGAAAGCTCAGAGAATTTTGAAGACCCATGGTTGAAACTATATTTCAAACTTAAAGAAGTTAATGCCCTTGATCTTCTTGATGAATTATGTGATTCAATGTACAAAGCTTTCTACAAGATGGGGAAAAAATCAGAAAATTATTTTACTGGCTGGATGCTCTTAGTATCTGGGGAAAAATGATGAATGAAAGGAAAGAGTAGTGTGATAAAATCAAAAGGCTCCACATACAAGTAGATGATCTAAAAGTTGCTAAGTGTGTCCTTGAAGAGAATCTCCTCTCCTGCAGCCATAGAGCTCAAGTCGCAGAAAATCAAACTGAAACCCTCATTGTAAGGTTGGCTGAACTACAGAGAAAATTCAAATCTCAGCCTCAGAATGTGTCGACAGTTAAAGTAAGGGCACTAATTGGCAAAGCATAGGATCCTGTAACTTGGGATGGGGATGTGTAGGAAGACTGTGTTGAAACTGAGAATTTTGAATCTTCTGATTCTCAAGGGTTTGCCCCACCTGAGGAAATAGTACCCTCAGCCCCACCCTTTGAAATAATGCCTTCCCCACATGAGGATGTTTCTCAAGGCCCAGCAATAGGTTCTTCTAGACCTGTAACCAGACTCAAAGCAAAGCAGACTCCTAAAGGGGAGGTAGAAAGTGTAGTCCATGAAGAAATTCGCTACACTACTAAGGAGCTTAATGAGTTTGCTAATTCATTCAAGCAGAAACCTGGCGAATAAGTGTGAGAATGGATTTTAAGGGTGTGGGATAAGGGTGGAAGGAACATAAAACTAGAGCAGGCTGAGTTTATTGACATGGGCCCTCTGAGTGGAGATTCTAGGTTTAATAGGGAAGCTTGCACAGTTAAAAAAAAAAAAAAGGTGTCAAAAGTTTGTTTGAATGGTTGGCTGAAGTGTGTATCAAAAGATGGCCTACTGGAAATGACTTGGAGATGCATGATACTCCATGGCTTAGTGTTGATGAAGGGATTTTAAGACTTAGGGAAATTGCAATGCTAGAGTGGATATATTGTGTAAAACCTAATCTTCCACAATGGGAATGTCCAAAAGATATGCCCTTTACCAGCTCTATAAGGTGCAAACTGGTGAGAGGGGCACCAGCTCATTTGAAGGCTTTTGTACTTTCCCTTTTCCTTGTACCAGACCTTAGCATTGGAGATGCTGCTGCTCAATTAGATGAATTAAATTCAATGGGTTTAATTTGATTCCGAGGTAACAATGGCCAGGTGGCAGCATTGAATCACCAGAAACAAGGTGTTCCTAGTTATTATAATGGACAGCATAGACAAAACAATGCGTTTGCAATTGTACAAGGGATAGTTATACCATGTTAGGAGTATTCACAAGCTTGTTATTGTTTCAAGTGAAAATGAGATATTATTTGTGTCAAATTGAAAAGGGGTGGATTGTAGTGGTTATCGGTTATCTCTGGTTGTCAACTTGACTATATTTGGAATGAACTACAATCCAGAATTGGAAGGCTCACCAGTGACCCTAACCTGGAGGCTTGGAGATAAAAGTTTCTGATCTGGATCTTGGTGTGGAGATTTTGATAGCATATCGGCTATGGATTCCAGAAGATTAAGAGGGAGAGATTTCCAAGATCAAGATCATCTGGGATTAAAAGTGTGAGATTAAGACAGAGAGATCTCTGAGCTCAAGATCATCTGGGATTAAAGGTGTGAGATTAAGACAGAGAGATCTCTGAGCTCAAGATCATCTGGGATTAAAGGTGTGAGATTAAGACAGAGAGATCTCTGAGCTCAAGATCATCTGGGATTAAAGGTGTGATGGCACACACCTTTAACCTGTTAAAGGTGTGATGGCACACATCTTTAATCTGGACTATACCTTCTGCTGGAGATTATATAGGGACACTGGAAGGGAGGAGACTAGCTCTAGCTCCTTTGCCTGTTCCCCATGTGGGACTGAGTTACTACTAGATCCTTGAACTTCCATTCAGAGCTACTACTGAACCGTTGTTGGAAATTGGACTGCAGACTGTAAGTCATCAATAAATTCCTTTACTCCATAAGTTCTGTGACTCTAGAGAACCCTAATTAATACACCATCCCACAGTCAAAACTCTGACCCTGAAGTGTTCCTATCTGAAAGAACTGCAGGCACAAAAATGGAAAAGAGACTGAGGAAAAGGAGGTCCAGACAGGCTCAAATTATGATCCAGCTCAGAGGGAGGTCCCAAGGCCTGACACAAATACTGATGCTATGGTGTGCTTACAAACAGGGGCCTGTCTTGACTGCTCTCTGAAAGGCCCAGGAAGCAAAGGAAAGGTCCAATGCAGATATTTACAACAAACCAGTCAACAGAAGCTGCCAATCCCTGTGCCTGAATTAGGGAAAACCTGGAAGAAGTTGGGGAGAAGGGTGACCCTATAGGAAGACTAGTAGTCTCAAGTAACCTTGATCTCATGGATATCCTAGACACTGAGCCACCAAGCTGGCAGCATGTACCAGCTGATATGAGGTACCCAACATATATTCAGCAGAGGACTGCCATGTCTGGACTCAGCCAGAGAAGATGAACCTAAACCTTGAGAGATCTAAGGCTCTAGAGAATGGGGAGGTCTGGTGTGGTGTGAATCACATGGAACCATTGATGGATTTGGGTTAGCACATCTTGTAGCCATTATAATAAATCATTGCCTTGTATAAATTCTGATCCTTTAGAGAACACTGACAAAACAGGAGGTAAGAAAAATAAAGAGATCATTGCAAGTATACTTGGGCACAATGACCCATGCAGCAATCTGATACTTATTATCAGAAATGAAAATATGATGCACTGGTTTGCACTCAATTTTTAATGTTTGTGGGAGCTAAAACCATATTTTTCTTTTTTCTTTTATTTTTTTTAGATGTTTTCTTCACTTACATGTCAGATGCTATCACTAAGATCCCCTATACCCTCCCCACCCGAGACCTGCTCCCCTAGCCACGCACTCCCACTTCTTGGCCCTGGCATTCCTCTGTACTGGGGCATATAAAATTTGAAAGTGTAAGGGGCCTCTCTTCCTGATGATGGCCAACTAGGCCATCATCTGTTACATATGAAGCTAGAGTCACTGGGATGCTGATTAGTTCATATTGTTGTTCCACCTATAGGGATGCAGACCCCTCCAACTCCTTGGGTACTTTCTCTAGCTCTTCCCTTCGGGGCCCTGAGTTCCATTCAATAGGTGACTGTGAGCATCCACTTCTGTATTTGCCAGGTGCTGGCATAGCCTCACAAGAGACAACTATATCAGGGTCCTCTTGGCAAAATATTGCTGGCATATGCAATAGTATCTGCATTTGTTGACTGATTATGGGAAGAATCCCAGGGTGGGGCAGTCTCTGGATGGTCCATCCTTTCATCTGTGCTACAAACTTTGTCTCTGTAACTCCTTCCATGGGTGTTTTATTCCCTACTCTAATGAGTAATGAAGTATCCACACTTTGGTCTTCCTTCTTCTTGAGTTTCTTGTGTTTTGCAAATTGCATCTTTGGGTACTCTAAGTTTCTGGGCTAATATCCACTTATAACTGAGTGCATATCTGGTGATTTATTTTTTGATAGGGTTACCTCACTCAGGATGATATGCTCGGGATCCATCCATTTGCCTAAGAATTTCATAAATTCACTGTTTTTAATAGCTGAAGAGTACTCCATTGTGTAAATGTATCACATTTTCTATATCCATTCCTCTGTTGAGGGACATCTAGGTTCTTTCCAGCTTCTGGCTATTATAAATAAGGATGCTATGATCATAGTGGAGCATGTGTCCTTATTTCCATTTGGAACATCTTCTGGGTACATGCTCAGGAGATGTATTGCTGAATGTTTCCATAGTACTATGTCCAGTTTTCTCAGGAACCTCCAGACTGATTTCCAGAGTGGTTGTACAAGCTTGCAATCCTACCAGCAATGGAGGACTGTTCCTCATTCTGCACATCCTCACCAGCATCTTCTGTCACCTGAATTTTTGATCTTAGCCTTTCTGACTGGTGTGAGGTGCACTCTCAGGTGTAGTTTGTTTTGCATTTCCTTGATGATTAAGGATGTTGAATATTTTTGCAGGTGCTTCTCAGCCCTTCCTTATTCCTCAGTTGAGAATTTTTCTTTTGATCTGTCCCACATTTTTAAATGGGTTTATTTGAATTTCTGGAGTCCAGCTTCTTGACCTCTTTGTATATATTGAATATTAGTCACCTATTAGATTTAGGATTGGTAAAAATCCCAGTCTGTTGGTGGCCATTTCATCTTATTGACAGTATCTTTTGCCTTACAGGAGCTTTGCAATTTTATAAGGTACCATTTGTCAATTCTTGATTTTATAGCAGAAGCTATTGCCCTTTTACTCAGAAAAATTTTCACCTATTCCCAAAACTTTGAAGTTTTCCCCACATTCTCCTCTATAAATTTCAGTGTCTCTGGTTTTATGTGGAAGTCTTTGATCCACTTAGACGTCAGCTTTTTACAAGGGGATAAGAATGGATCAATTCTCATTCTTCTAAACGATAATTGCCAGTTGTGCCAGCACCATTTGTTGAAAATGCTGTCTTTTTTTCCACTGGATGGTTTTAGCTCCCTTGTCAAGATCAAGTGACCATAGGTGTGTGGGTTCATTTCTGAGTCTTCAACTCTATTCCATGGATATACATGTCTTTTGCTGTACCAGTACTATGCAGTTTTTATCACAATTGCTCTGCAGTACAACTAGAGGATTTGGCATGGTGATTCCACCAGAGGTTCTTTTATTGTTGAGAATAGTTTTTTCTATGCTAGGTTTTTTGTTATTCCAAATGAATTTGCAAATTGCCCTTTCTAACTCAGTGAAGAAGTGAGTTGAAATTTTGATGGAGATTCCATTGAATCTGTAGATTGCTTTCTGCAGGATGGCCATTTGGACTATATTATTCCTGCCAATCCATGAACATGGGAGATCTTTCCATCTTCTGAGATATTCTTCATTTCTTTCTTCAGAAACTTGAACTTGTTCTCATACAGATCTTTCACTGCCTTAGTTAGGGTCACACCATGATATTTTATATTATTTGTGACTATTGTGAAGGGTGTTATCTGCTGAATTTCTTTCTCACCCTGTTTATCCTTAGTGTAGAGAAAGGCCACTGACTTGTTTGAGTTAATTTTATATCCAGCTACTGCACTGAAGCTGTTTATCAGGTTTAGAAGTTCTGTGGTGGAACTTTTAGGGTCACTTTTATATACTATCATATCATCTGTAAATACTGATATTTGGACTTCTTCCTTTCCAATTTTTATTCCCTTGAACTCCTTTTGTTGTGGAATTTCTCAGGCTAGGACTTCAAGTACTATATTGAATAGGGAGAGATTGGGCAGCCTTGTATAATTCCTGATTTTACTGGGATTGCCTCCAAGTTCTCTCCATTTAGTTTGATGTTGGCTACTGGTTTGCAGTATAATGCTTCAATTGAATTAATTATCTTTCCATGTCTTTTATCATAAAGTTGTGTTGGATTTTGTCAAATGCTTTCTCAGCATCTAAAGAGATGATCATGTGATTTTTATCTTTGAGTTTGTTTATATAGTAAATTCTGATGATTGATTTCTATATATTAAACCATCCCTGCATCTGGGGGATGTGTCCTACTGGGTCATGAACACATCATCATTTTGATGTTTTCTTGGATTCAGTTTGCGAGGATTTTATTGAGTATTTTTGCATTGATATTTATAAGGGAAATTGGTCTGAAGTTGTCTTTCTTTGTTGGATCTTTGTGTAGTTTAGGTATCAGAGTAATTGTGGTTTCATAGATGAATTGGGTACAGTACCTGTTTCTATTTTGTGGAATAGTTTGAGGGGACTTGGAATTAAGTCTTCTTTGAAGGTCAGATAGAACTCTGCACTGAACCCATCTAGTCCTGGGCTTTTTTTGGTTGGGAGACTATTTTGTCTGCTTCTTTTTCTTTAGGGGAAATGGGACTGTTAAGATTGTTAATCTGATCCTGATTAAACTTTGGTACCTGGTATCTGTCTGGGAAGTTGTCCATTTCACCCAGGTTTTCCAGGTTTGTTGAGTTTAGCCTTTTGTGGTAGGATTTGATGATGTTTTGGATTTCCTCAGGTTCTGTTGTCATGTATCCTTTTTTTATATCTTATTTTGTTAATTAGGATATTGTCCCTGTGCCCTCTAGTCTGGCTAAGGGTTTATCTACCTTGTGGATTTACTCAAAAAACCAGCTCCTGGTTTGGTTGATTCTTTGAATAGTTGTTTTTGTTTCTAGTTGGTTGATTTCAGCCCTAAGTTTGATCATTTCCTGCTGGCTACTCCTCTTGGTTGTATTTGCTTCCATTCTACTTCCATTTTTAGATCTTGGGTGGTTTTGTTCAATTCCATCACCTGTTTGGTTATGTTTTCCTGTAATTCTTTAATGGATTTTTGTGTTTCTTCTTGAAGGACTTCTACTTGTTTAGCAGCAAAACCACATTGTTCTGAGGCCAAGTTGTGAGGTGTACTCTTGGTTATCCACTTGAAAATATCTGGAAAGAACAAATATCTACTCAGGGAAGACACATCTTTTAGATATTGTTTGATTGAATTCTATTAATGACTTATACCCAGCAACTTGAGGCTGGAATACACATACCCTTAATCCAGATCCTGAGCCAGGATAACACACCTTTAACCCTGGCCACGCCTTTCTGCTGGAGGTGGATATAAGGCCATGGAACCAGGAAGGTTTACCCATTTTTCAGCTTGTCTTCAGCTGGTTCACACATCCATCCTTACACTGGCATTGGAGTCCACTGCTTCCATTTTCCAGCCTATAGAGAAGACCAGCTGAGAGAATCTGACTAGTTGGACTGCAAAAATTCAAGACTACTGAACTTTTCATCTTCAGGTAGGTACTATTGAATTAGCAGAATGCAGACTGTATATATTTCCAAAAATTCCCTTTTTGACATGTATATAGAGAAAGATACATTCTATAACTTCCTTTTTTTAATTGGATATCTTATTTATTTACATTTTAAACATTATACTTTTTCCCTCTTTCCCCTCCAGTAACTTCCATCTCTTCCCCCTTCTCCCTCCCCCTGCTTCTATGAGGGTACTCCTGCACCAACTCATGAATGCCCCCCTCACCACCCTAGCATTTCTTTTTTCAATAAATTTTTTTTGTCTAATTGATCCATTTAGAACTTCAAGTACTATATTGACTAGAGAGGGAGAGAGTGGACAGCCTTGACATGTGCCTAAATTTGCTGATATTGCTTCAAAGTTCTTTCCATTTAATTTGATGTTGGCTACTGGTTTGATGTATATTACTTTTACTAGGCATAGATGTGGGCATTGAATTCCTCATCTTTCTAAGGCTTATAACATGAATGGCTGTTAAATTTTTTCAAATGATTTCTTAGCATCTAATGAGATGATCATGTGACTTTTTTTCTTTGTTTATATGGTGGATATTGTTGCTAGATTGAATCATCACTGCATCCCTGGGATGAAGCCTACCTGATTGTGACAGATGACCGTTTTTGTATGTTCTTGGATTCAATTTGTGAGAATTTTTTGAGTATTTTAGCATAGTTATTTAAAAGGGAAATTGGTCTGAAGTTCTTCTTTTTTGTTGTTCTTTGTGTGGTTTAGGTATCATCATAACTGAGGCTTTATAGAACAAATTAGGTAGTGTTCCTTCTGTTTCGATTTCGTGGAATAATGTGAAGAGTATTGGTTTTAGGTCTTCTTTGACCTTCTCATAGAATTCTGCACTAAACCCAGGTGGTCCTGGGCTTTTATTGGTTGGGAGATTTTTAATGATTACTTCTATTTCTTTAGAAGTTTTGGGACATTTAATATGGTTTATCTGATCCTGATTTAATTTTGGTACCTGGTATCTGTCTAGAGGAATATCCATTTTATCCACATTTTCCAGTTTTATTGAGTATAAACTTTTGTAATAGGACCTGATTTTATTATTTTCCTTGACTTCTCTTGTTATATCTTGCCTCTCTTTTCTGATTTTTTAAATTTGGATTCTGACTCTATGCCTCTGGTTGGTCTGACAGAGGGTTTATTTATCTAGATGATTTTCAAAAAGAAAACAACAACAACAACAACAATCCTGGTTTTGTTGATTCTTTATATAGTTTTTTCTACTTGGTTGGTTTCAGCCCTGAGCTTGATTATTTCCTGAAGTCTCCTTCTCATGGCTGTATTTGCTTCTTTTCGTTCCAGAGCTTTCAGATGTGCACTTAAACTACTAGTGCATGCTCTCTCCAGTTTCTTTTTGGAGACAATCAGAACTATGAGGTTTCCTTTTTGCAATGCTTTCTTTTTTTTTTTTTTCATAATTTTTGGTATATTGTGTTTTCATTTTCATTCAATTATAAAAGGCTTTAATTTCTATCTT
>CACVCL010022766.1:0-32630 GCA_902729485.2 Mus minutoides
TGCTTTTATTATGTTTAGGTGTGTGCCTTGAATTCCTGATCTTTCCAGACTTTTATCATGAATGGGTGCTGGATTTTGTCAAATGCTTTCTCAACATCTAAGGAGAAGATCAT
This sequence comes from Mus minutoides, assembly GCA_902729485.2. Lineage (NCBI taxonomy): Eukaryota > Metazoa > Chordata > Mammalia > Rodentia > Muridae > Mus > Mus minutoides. Next base: position 114 of record CACVCL010022766.1, read on the forward strand.
GTGGTTTTGTCTTTGAGTTTGTTTATATAGTAGATTATGTTGATGGATTTCCTTATATTTAACCATCCCTGCATCCCTGGGATGAACCCTACTTGTTCATGATGGATGATTGTTTTTATGTGTTCTTGGATTCTATTTGAAAGTATATTATTGAGTATTTTTGCATTGATATTCATAAGGGATATTGGTCTTATGTTCTCTTTCTTTGTTGGATCTTTGTGTGGTTAAGATATCAGAGTAATTGTGGCTTCATAGAATGAATTGGGTAAAGTACCTTCTCTTTCTATTTTGTGTAATATAATAGTTTGAGCAGAATTGGAATTAGTTCTTTGAAGGTCTAATAGAACTCTGCACTAAACCCTCCTGGTCCTGGGCTTTTTTTTTTTTTTTTCCCTTTGGTTGGGAGACTATTGATGACTGCTTCTAATTCTTTGGGGAAAATGGGACTGTCAGGATTGTTAATCTGATCCTGATTTAACTTTGTTACCTGGTATCTGTCTAAAATGGTGTCTATTCCATCTAGGTTTTCTAGTTTTGTTAAGTATATCCTTTTGTAGTAGTGTCTTATGATGTTTTGGATTTCCTCATGTTCTGCTTTTATGTCTCCATTTTCATTTCTGATTTTGTTAATTAGGATACTGTCCCTGTGCCCTCTAGATAGTCTGGCTAAAGGTTTATCTATCTTGTTGATTTTCTCAAAGAACCAGCTCCTGGTTTGGTTGATTCTTTGAATAGTTATTTTTGTTTCTACTTGGATTATTTCAGCCCTGAGTTTGAATAATTCCTGCTGTCAACTCCTCTTGTGTGAATTTGCTCCCATTAGTTCTAGAGCTTCTAGGTGTTCTGTCAGGCTGCTAGTGTATGTTCTCTCTAGTTTCTTTTTGAAGGCACTCAGGCCTATGAATTTTCCTCTTAGGACAGCCATCATTGTGTCCCATAAGTTTGGTTATATTGTGGCTTCATTTTCATTAAACTCTAAAAAGTCTTTAATTTCTTTATTTCATCCTTGACCAAGGTATCATTGAGTAGAGTGTTGTTCAGTTTCCATGTGAATGTTAGCTTTCTATTATTTATGTTGTTATTGAAGATCAGCCTTATTCCGTGGTGATCAGATAGGACACATGAAATAATTTCAATATTTTTGTATCTGTTCAGACCTGTTTCGTGACCAATTATATGGTTAGTTTTGGAGGAAGTACCATGTCGTGCTGAGAAGAAGGAATATCCTTTTGTTTTATGATAAAATGTTCTGTAGATATCTATTAAATCTATTTGTTTCATGACTTCTGTTAGTGTCCGTGTGTCTCTGTTTAGTTTCTGTTTCCAGGATCTGTCCATTGGTGAGAGTGGGGTGTTGAAGTCTCCCATGTGAGGTGCAATGTGTGCTTTCAGCTTTACTATGGTTTCTTTAATGAATGTGGCTGCCCTTGTATTCAGAGCATAGATATTCAGAATTGAGTGTTCATCTTGGTTGATTTTACCTTTGATGAGTATGAAGTGCTCCTCATTGTCTTTTTGATAACATTGGGTTGAAAGTCAATTATATCTAACATTATAATGGCTACTCCAGCTTGTTTCTTTGGACCATTTGCTTGAAAAATTGTTTTCCGGCCTTTTACCCTAAGTTAGTGTCTGTCTTTTTCCATAAGGTGGGTTTCTTGTAAGTAGCAAAACGTTGAGTCATGTTTGTGTAGCTAGTCTATTAGTTTATGTCTTTTTATTGGAGAATTGAGTCCAGTGGTGTTAAGAGAAATTAAAGAAAAGTAGTTGTTGCTTCCTGTTATATTTGTTGTTAAAGTTGAGACTCTGTTTTTGTGGCTGTCTTCTTTTAGGATTGTTGAAGGACTACTTTCTTGCTTTTTCTAGGGTGTAGTGTCTGTCCTTGTGTTGGTGTTATTCCTTTATTATCCTTTGAAAGGCTGGATTTGTGGGGAAATATTGTGTGAATTTGTTTTTATCATGGAGTACTTTGATTTCTACATCTATGGTAATTGAGAGTTTTGCTGGGTATAGTAGCCTGGGCTGTCATTTGTGTTCTCTTAGGGTCTGTATAACATCTGTCCAGGATCTTCTGGCTTCATAGTCTCTGGTGTGAAGTCTGGTGTAATTCTAACAGGCTTGCCTTTATATTTTACTTGACCTTTTTTCCCTTACTGCTTATAATATTCTGTCTTTATTTAGTTCACTTGTTGTTCTGATTATTATGTGTTGGGAGGAATTTCTTTTCTGGTCCAGTCTATTTGGGGTTCTGTAGGCTTCTTGTATGTTCATGGGCATCTCTTTCTTTAGGTTTGGGAAATTTTCTTCTATAATTTTGTTGAAGATATTTGCTGGCCCTTTAAGTTGAAAATCTTCATTCTCATCTACTCCTATTATCTGTAGGTTTGGTCTTCTCATCATTCTGGATGTTTTGAGTTAGGATCTTTTTTTTTATTTTGCATTTTCTTTGATTGTTGTGCCCATGTTTTCTATGGAATCTTTTGCACCTGAGATTCTCTCTTCGATCTCTTGTATTCTGTTGCTGATGCTCGCATCTATGGTTCCTGGTTTCTTTCCTAGTGTTTCTATCTCCAAAGTTGTCTTACTTTGGGTTTTCTTTATTGTTTCTACTTCCCTTTTTAGGTCTTGGATGGTTTTGTTCAATTCCATCATCTGTTTGGTTATGTTTTCTTGTAATTCTTTAAGGACTTCTACCTCTTTAGCAGTGTTCTGTATTTTTTAAAGTGAGTTATTAATGCACTTCTTAAAGTCCTCTATCATCATCATGAGATTTGATTTCAAATCTGAGTCTTGCTTTTTGGATGTGTTGGGGTATCTAGGACTGGCTGAGATGGCAGTGGTGGGTTCTGATGATGGTGAGTGGTCTTGGTTTCTGTTAGTATGATTCTTTTTTTTTTCTCTTTATTAGATATTTTCTTCATTTACATTTCAAGTGTTATCCAGAAAGTTCCCCTTACCCTCCCCCATCCCCGCCCTGCTCCACTACCCACCCCCTCCCACATAATGGCCCTGGCGTTCCCCTGTACTGGGGCATATAAAGTCTGTATGACCAAGGGGCCTCTCCTCCCAATGATGGCCAACTAGGCCATCTTCTTCCACATATGCAGCTAGAGACGTGAGCGCAGGGGGAACTAGTTAGTTCATGTTATTCTTCCACCTATAGGGTTGAAGACCACTTCAGCTCCTTGGGTACTTTCTCTAGCTCCTTCCTTGGGAGTCCTGTGTTCCAACTAATAGCTGACTGTGAGCAACCACTTCCGTGTTTGCCAGGCACTCATATAGCCTCCTACGAGACAGCTATATCAGGTCCCTTTATGTTTGCCTTTTACCATCTGGTAATCTCTAGAGTTAGTTGTTATAGTTTTCTCTGGCTAGAGCTTGTTCCTCCTGTGATTCTGTTAGCCTCTGTCATCAGACCTGGAAATTCAGTTCTCTCCTGAGACTCAGTGGTCAGAGTACTCTCTGCAGGCAAGCTCTCCTCTTGCAGGGAAGGTGCACAGAGGTCTGGCACCTGCCTCCTGGCTGAATATGAATGCCCCTGAAACAGGGCCTGTCCCAGAAGATGTGCTGCCTCTGCAGTCTGGGAGCTGACCTGAACAGACTGGTCTCCAAGCGACCAGGGACACAAGATGCCTCCCTCACCTGTTCCTGCAAGGCAAGCCCTACCAGGCTGACACCTCTCCTCTGGCAGGGAAGGTACCTGGATGTCTGAAGCCCAAAAAAGGGGTCTGTCCCAGAAGCTGTGTTGCTTCTGGAGTCCGCACTCTCACCTGTGCAGACTGGTCTCTGAGGGACCTGGGGCACAAGATCCACAACATTGTTTCTTATTTGTCATGTTGTTGTTCTGTCTAAAGTTCACACTAGATCTTACATGTCCATCCTCAATAACAAATCATCTTTCTCCCAACTTTTCATCCATATAATTTTTTTCTTTGAAGTGTGGAAGAATAAAAGAAAAGAAAATGTCTAAATGAAAAAGTCATTATTGGAGAATTTGTGTGTAAATGTGAACTAGTTACTTGGCATTTTGTTAGTCACAAAAGACAAAAAAAGGAGGTTAAAATTGACAATAAAATGCTAATTTTATGACATGCTAAGTGTGACATAGATATAAGGAAATAATTTAATTCTCAATGACTAAAAAGATTTTGTTATTAACCTTAAATACATACTAAAGTTATTTTCATGTTTCAGTAATATGATACATATGTGTAGAAATATTTTTGCATTTGCATAGATAGATTTTCAAATTGTGGTAATCTAGAATTTTTTTAAAAATCTGAAGAATAGTATACTATGAAGAGATAAATTGAACTTGAGAGAGAATAGCTTGATTATAAAGACCATTTTTTATGCTATTACTTTAATTGTTTCTGGCTTGCATTATAAAAAGGATGCCTTTGTTAGCAGAAATTTCACCTTACTGCATTCTTTCTTTAGGCTTTTTCTCACACCGCTTGCAAACTTTAATAACACACTATTTTAAGGACTATGCAGGGAATGGCCTATGTACTGTTTCATGTTCCATTCCTAACCGTGGTGTAATTAAGATGTAAAATCTGAATTCATTTGGTTTCTGCTTTACCCCCTTAACCTGAGGCTTCTTGCTGCAGCTGTACTGAAAGTGTGTTGGCTTCCCCAGTCAGTAAGATTTGGAATGTGTTGCAAATACAAACTGATTCTACACTTTTCCTGATAAGACCATTCTGCTTCAGGATTACTCACTTTTGTGTGCATTTGTCACATTAACTTTATGAAGTCATGGGTCACAGCACATCAGACGTGTTCATTTCTGAACAGCTTTCTTTTATGATAACTCTAGTTCATTGTCTGACCAGGAAAATTCCATTACAATTCTGCATGGTTCAGTTTGGTACTTTATGTCTATTTTAGGCAGTGTCCCTTATCAATGATGATTGCCGTAAGATACCTCTGGCAAAAACTTAATGTGTTTTGTGCATAATAGTTATAGACTGCTCTCTCTCTCTCTCTCTCTCTCTCTCTCTCTCTCTCTCTCCCTCTCCCTCCCCTCCTCTCTCTCTTACACACACACTCCCCCCCTTCTCTGTCTCTCTCATGTGCGTGTGTTTATATGGGAAGTAGAGAAAGGGTTGATATCATCAATTTCCAAGTTCTTGCTTGCCTGTTAAACATCTGCATAACTGACAGCAGCCTGGCTTCAGTGGGAGAGCCTTCCTCTTGCTTGCAATTTTCATTCTTAAATTCGGCAAGATCTGTATAACTCACATATTCAAAGAACAGGAAAATTTATGCAGCATCTGAAATTGATGATTTTGAAATTATACTCCAATTTAATCACCAGTCCACTCAGGATGAACATTCTGGAGATGCATTTTAGTGCTTGGTACTAGGCTGTGTTTCATAATTGAAGTAGGTAAAAACTGACTTCATTAGCCTTAAAAACTACTCTCCCCTCCTCTCTCTTTGTGTATGTTGAGTATACTTATGTGTGCATATGCTTAAGAAAGAGGATAAGGAACAATTGCAAATTTGACAGGGCATAAAAAGTTCATATATGTCATTTTTACAAGGAGTCAAGCTTGTAGTATATCTTTTTGAAATGCCAATGTACCCATCTGATTCAGTCATATGATAAATTGGAACAATGTGATTGCTACTAGGGCATACAGATTCCTGCTAAGCTTGGACATTAGCACACATAGATACCACATTCTAGAAACACATCTGTTTGCTATGCCAAAGCACCTGCATTTTACTATGCATTGAATAGGTATAAAGTTTGTTTTATATGACTCACCTAAAGTTATTGTGATAATTAAAAACCTTGATATAATACAAATAGAATTACGGATAATATAAGTACCAAATAAGAGCTATGAAACAACTGTTTTCATTATTTTCATTGTTATAATATCTGTATGGATTTCATTTATTTGATTTTATAGCAATGGTTTTTCCTTTTTAATAAAAATGCCATATATTTAATATATTAAAAATTGAGCAATAGTGAATGTGCAAAGAAAAAAATCAAATCACCAAAAATTTCTGAAAAGAGCCATTAGTAATGAAACCCCAGATTTCCTAAGTTATTTCTACAAATATTATAATTCAATTAAGAACAGTCACCATATGGAAAATGTGACCTGGCAGACTCATGGTAACTTCTCAAATTTTTGATAGCTCTGTATAATTCACAAATGCATAGCATAAAAATTATATACAGGTTAAGAACTTATCATATCACTACAGCTCATAAAGAGCCACTAATAAGAAATGTCCTTTGTAAAACAACCCTTCAGTCCCTTCTTCTATTATGTCAAAAAAGCTTTGTTTACTTGCTTTTCCTCATATCTAATATAATTTTATTCTGTGTTAAATAATGCTTAGTATTTCATCTTTAATTGTATGTGTATACAGTTGATATTCTGCTTTTGTGCATTTACCATCTATCTAGCACCCTTATTAAATAGATTTTAATTTTTATAGTTGTTTTGAGGTTTTTATGTATACAGTTATACCACCTGTAAGACAACACTCATCTTTCCATTGCAACATTTGTAACTTATCTTCTTTTCTTGCCTCTCTACACTAGCTGGCATGACTAGAATGGCTTTATTATTTCTCTGGTGTCACAGAGTCTGTAGTGTTGTCCTCCCTCTATATGAATTACTGATAGTGGTATTTTGTTCTGTGAGTTGATCTTTCTGTATAGTGCTAATAAAAATCTGTTTCGCAATAAATTTTGACAGTGTTATAATTCACCGAGTTTAAGATGTTGGCACTTACACGTTGTTTTATTGTTGGCATAAACAATAGAGCATTGTTAATCACCCTGTCCTGAAGTTTTACTTATATTCTTGAAACTTATTTAAACAGAGATTTTACAATATAAAATATTTTATTGAAAATAAAAGGACATTCTACTGCAACTCTGCTAATAACACAAATACATTTTTTTTTACAGTCTATATACTGTGCACTTAATTTGTAGACTTAAAACTTACTTTTAAACCTACTTGGGTTTTTGCATATATTGGGACTTGAGAGATATCTTAGAAGTTCAGAACACTGGCTGCTCTTGCAGAGGACCTAGGTTTGATTTCCAGCACTGACATGACAGCTCACATTTTTGTTTAACACCAGTTTCTGGGATACTTGTAGGTAAAACACTCATACACATAAAAATAATAATAAGTTTTATATATATATATATATATATATATATATATATATATATATATATATATATATATATATATATATACATATATATTCACACACATGAAACAGTTTCTTATTTTCCTTTGTAATAATAAATTAACAGTACTAATCCATTTATTTTTAATATTTTTATTAATTCTTTGAAAGTCCAACACAATGTATTTTGTTTATATTCATAACTCCTCCTCTATTTTCTCTCAAATGCATGCTTACCTCCTTACCCAAAAATTCCAGTCCTCTGTTTTCTTTTGAAAAGCCAATTCAGTTCAATTTGTGCTGTCTGAATACTTTTAGGCGTGAGATCAACCTCTGAAGCAGAACTGACTTATCAGGAATTAACACCCTTGAAGAAAACTGACTCTCCCTCCTTTAGCAGGTATCAATTAGCAGCAGCAGTTTGGCTGCAGAAAGTGCCACAGGTGAATGATACCACGATCTTCTTATCTTTTTTATGTAAATTTTTTTGGACTTCTTTATACCATTAATTCTTTTTATACAATATCTTACAAAGACTGTTACAGCACTGTCTCCAGGATTTGCTACTAAGTCATTCTCATAGACTTAAGAGTTGTTCTACAACAATGGGTCCACAGGAGGCTTCAGACCAGAAACAGATGATGAATAATACCTTGGCTGAAAATTGTAGTTAAATGCATCTCTAATATTGTGTTTTCCCACCTGTCTACCTTGTTCCCAGAAATAACAGCTCTGAGACTTAATATTTCATGAATAAATGTCTAGGCCAAAAGCTTTGCTTGTTCCCCAACGAGCTCATAACTTAATTTCCCACATAATCTATCTCTCCAGAGTTCTCTGAGCCCCAAGGGGAGGGATTTAATGGATACATACCATTAGGACTAAGCATTTCAAGATTACTCACTCTCTGCACATTGTCCAGCTATGGGTCTTGGTCTTTTGCTCAGGAGATAAACGGGATGGTGTGGAGCAGATCCTCCCTGTAAATTTACTACATCAGAAAATTAATCAAGGTTTTCAGGTCAAGCTATATGAGCAGGATATGCAGCTCAAGTTATTTGCACAAAGAACGGCAACTTCAAAACTCCTTCCGCCTTACCACCACCGTCTGAAGGAAAGGATTGTCTGTAAGTCACTTCTTAACTTCAAATAAGTTAAAATATGGAAAAGTACATATTGGGCTTCTCCTGAATATTGTTTGAATTAAAATTCACATGTCCTCTGATTTATCTATGGCCCTTATTATTTCTAGCAGACAGAGATCCAACAGTTTAGTAACAGCACCTTGTGAAGCTGTAAAGGAGCAAAAGTAAAGGGAAAAATAGCAATTATTTCTTTGTAGTCTTGGAATGGACATCATGGAGTTCTTGTATTGCTTTTGATTTTGTGAAATATTGCGTGACGATTCACCTTCATTGCTGAAGTCATTTATCTCCCTCTTGATAATTTCCTCTCTTGCCACAGTGGGGTCTCTTTGCTCACTCTAGCTTAAAACAGATTCACCATGGGATTAGAGATTTCTATGTGTTCTCCTCTGTAACTTGCAGCCATGCAGAGATCCAGCCAATGTGACTAAACAGAAACAAGAACTGGACTCCCACTAAAGGAACTCTGGAGGAGCTGGTAATAACCAACAATGATAATCTTGTTTCCTACAAAATGGGGACACATATTACTTTTTAAAATTGAAATAGTTATCATTTTTATAAAATATATTCTGATCATGGTTTCCCTCCCCCAGATCCTCCACATTCACTTGCCTCCCCAAATCCATGCTTTTACATAGGCCATGGATCTAGGAGGAAAATCAAACACCACTACTACTCTGCTATAAGAACATAGCAGTAAAACGAACAATATTCTGCTGTTCTCACAGATCAGTGTCTTGGTCAGCCATCACCAGAAAAGCTTCTATCTGAACCACATGGGAAAAAACATACAAAGACCCACAGCTGGACTAAGTGTAGATAGTGAGAAATCTTGAAACATTCAGTCCTAAATGGGATATCTCCATCAAATCTCTCCCCTCTGGGCTCAGAGAACTGTATGAAAGATGGAAAGCAGATTTTGAAATGGAGATATTTTTTATGCATATGTTTCTCCTCTCTGCCTGTCACTTGCCTCTTGCACAGGAACTCAGGAAACATAGTTTATTTTCTCTAGTTCTTTGCTTTTCATCCTTCAACTTACTCTCCTCTCATTGTGTTTGGATGGATATTAGGGATGGACAGATCTTCTACCTTGATTCCACACATGCCTTTTGTTGCTGCAACCCATACCCAGCACCTACAGACCTCACTGGTTGAGATTATTCACTCAGAATTGGCTAAATTGTGTTGAAAATGAGTCAAATACTTTAGACATTGAAGACAGAAGGAAACCACTGTGTTTTTTTTTTTCTGAAGAGGAGGGAAATCAATAGGATTAATGAATTACTAGAAACACTGATTTCTTAGAGTGACATTGTTACAATACTACATTCAGCTCAATCAACCCATTTTACTTTTAAAATGGCTAAGTAGTTTTTAGCTTTGAAAATGAAAGTTAAGAAGAAAGAAAACATTATTATACTTTGTTATATAAGATTGTTTTAAATATTTGACTTGAATTTTAAAAAGTAATATTCTCAGAGAGTTTATAGCTTCTATGTATCAGACTTATTTGCACTAGACTATGAATATTCCTGTGTGGACAGGCAAATCAGACCCAAATATACAATAACTCTTTTCTATGTATTCTGTTTCAATTACAATGCATTCTAAATCAGTCTAGAGCAAACACATTTAATTAAAGCCAATAAATTTAAGTGCCTTCCCACAATTGTTATCCCTTATATGCCTAAAATGTAGCCAGACTTTTTTTTTTAAACTGGTGCTTGTTATAGTCAAGTGAAATTGCTTTCCTTTAATATCTCAAAAAGGAAATTTTTATCATTAAAGAGCTTTAAATTTTATTTGTGACATTAGTGTCTCTTGGATCACCTAGGGAGCATCTGTTCAAGTCTGGTAGACATTTTCCCTTTACTGATGCTTTTGAGCTCTGGTTTGAATACACACACACACACACACACACACACACACACACACACACATGTACCTTCTCACAAACTTTTTTGCGTTTTTGAATACACATGCTGCCACATGCACACATGCTCATACACACAAACACACAAACATTCACAAACACACATCCCCTCTCACACACAGACTCACACACATGTTGACACATGCATACATGTGCATACAATGCTCACACACACACACACACACACACACACACACACACACACTTTGTTTCAATTAATGGTAGAAAGTCAGCCTGTCAGCCACTATTTTGAATATGTTTCCACATGGTTTTGTTTATAATATTTTTTCCCACTAAACTAAATATTTAGGTTTAGTTTAAGTTTTATTTAAACTAAATATCACAGCTAATCTTCAAGGAAGAAAAAGCACTGTGCATGAGAAGTTGTTTCTGATGAAGTCATAGTAGAGGTGGCCTTGGACAGTTGTAGCAGCTAATATTGATTATCAACTTGGTGGACTCTGAATCAACTAGGAGCCATGCCTGTGACAGTGTTTCCAGAATAGATGTACTGATTGGAAAAAACCTGCCCTAAGAATGAGCTATACCTCCAAAAATGTGGCCCAGATATAATGAGCCCTAAGGGAAAAGATGATGTTACCTCTTCCCTGCCTTTCTTCATGCTGCATGACTGTGTATGGACTACAATAATGATGAAGATGCTATGAGGATAGAAAAGGCAACATGGTGTGGACAGAAAACTATTATCTCCAGGAATCCTCCACAACTTCCATGCCAGACTGTGGTGGCCAAGGCATCCAATTTGTAGATTAAGTAGATAACAGGTTCTTAACTTCTCTGGTGTACAGCCAGCCATTGTCAGACTACCCAATCCCTGTCCTACAGGCCAATTTACTGAATCTTTTCTTGTAATATATACACATTCTATTGCCTTTACTCCTATAGAGCATCCTGAAGATGAACACAAAAGACCTGTTTTAAGATGATGTAATGTTGGGAAGGGAGATGGTAAATTAAGGAGGGAGGAGGGAACTGGAGGAAGCCATCACCAATGACAGGGTTTGAAACAAATGAGACTTAAATGATTTAAATCTGTACACAAAGACTGAGGAGTGCTTTCCAAATAAAATACTTATATTTTCTGCATTACTAGAGAAATTAAAAATGAGAATTTTGGCCTTGTAACAACATTTCCTATAAGTAAATGAAGTCAGAATGTCAAACATAAGTACAAACTCGAGACTGTTCTAAAAATACTTGCACACCTATAGAGAATTTTTATTATCATGAAGAGAAGCACTGAAAAACCAAGCCAGAGAGGGATGGTCCAGTAGAGGAGTGTCACAGAGTTTGATACAAATTGAATTTGGATGTAAAAGATGCTATCAATATTGTCCACCAGATCTTTCATGAATTCACATGATTTATGAGATGTTTTCCACCCTCCCCTAAAATCAAAGACCTTTCATATTTCATTCTAATTCTGAAATACTACATTAGTTTTCTATTGCCACCATAACAAATTACAACAGCCTAAGCAACATAAATTATTACTTTACTGACCCACAAGTTGGAAGGTTGCCTAGCAGCTGCTTTTCCTTGTGGCTGCTCTCAGGAGACCCACATTAAGGATCAGTCTGATGGGAACTGATAGGAGATACTACGATGACCCAGAGAGACACAGCAAGTTCGTCAGCACAGTTTGATGCTTGCTGCTAAAAGCAGCATCTCTGGAATCTTACACCAGGTTGGGAGTTGCTGGCTTATTGGTGTCAGCCAGTGCACACCACTGTTGCCAGCAGCTGCCTCCAGTCTCACTGTGGGAGTTCCTCACTTTAGGTTAGCAGGCCTGTGCACTGTGGGATTCTCAGTCTCCCACCCAGCAGGAGCATGTTTTTTGCTTTTAAGTATTCATGTAATTATATTGGATAACACATGGATAATCAGTTTCTCTGGCTTAAGCAGTATGTGCTCAATGGTAGCTCCAAAGTCCCTTTTCTTATGAATTGATACTTCTTGTTAAGCTCAGGACATCCTTGGAAAAATATTGGTCACACCACAAATACTAAACTGAAGATAATTTGTGTATTGCTTGCTCTTCATTGAATCTCATGTGCTTATTTTGTTACAAAAAAAAAAAAACCAAAAAAAACCAAAAAACACCTCTCTATAAGCTGTCTTAGACAATTAAAAGTTAAAATTACACTAACAGATAATAGGAATGCCAGAAAGAAGAGCTTTTGTAACATATGTATGAAGGTTTACTTTTTACTTTCTCAGGTTTCTAGGTATTTTTATCTTTGTTTTAATTATAATATTCTTTAGACAATGTGCATACTCATGAGAGAGAGAGAGAGAGAGGGTGGGGAGAGAAAGACACAGAGACAATGAGACACACAGCGAGAAAATGAATCCAAGAATATGTGTGGGGGGCTCAGAGGTCAATCTCCCACTTTCTTTGCTCTTCACTGCTCTATGCACTGCTGTGCTCCTTGCTGTTGTATGCACTGCTAGCCAGTTCATGAGTTTATAGGTTTCTCTAGCCTTTCATCTCACCACAGCAGCACGGAGATTATAGATGTGTGCTACCTAGCATGGCTTCATGTGTGTTTGTGGGATTTGAACACAGTTCCTCACGCTAGTGCAGCGTGTATTTTATCCTCTGAGCAATCTCAAAAGCCTTTTCAATGACTTCCCACAAGGTAGATGAATAATTCATACTCCAATCCAATACAGAACATTTCCACGTCTCAGAATGTCTCAGCCCACACTCAAATAATCCTCCCCTTCCTTCCTCCATGTTCTAACTTCTGTTCAGATGACTAATTCACCCATTCTAAAACTTCAAAAGATCATGATCATACAAGACACAGTTTTTGATTTAGTGTTGACTGTTTTGTCCAGCATACTTCAGAGATTCCTCTGTGTCAATGTGGGTTTTCACAGTAACTACTTTTCATTGCTTAGCACTGGTGAGTAACTTTGGGTTTGTACACGACATTATGGCTTTTGTGTTTTGTTTTGTGGCATTTAACTTCTTTTAACATTTCAGTTAGTAAGCATTGTTTTCCTCAAGACTGCCAAGCTAGGAAATAATTATAGTTACTTAGAGGATAACTTATTAAATCATCAATGCTAATTTACAGTATCTTCTTAAAAGTCCCCCTGCCCTGCACCAGAACTATAAGTATTGCTTTAGCCTGCTTTTAATTTTAGGGGGCACATGCACATAAATATTTAAATAGTTATTCAGATATATGTAAAACACAGTAAAATGTGACTATTTTCAGGAAACTCTGACTTTTGTGTAAAATACATTGAGGTAAGTAGTGTAGAAACTTGATGACATTGCTATATGAAGTGCTGGAGAATGATCTTCATAGATTTAGTGAGCTAAAGTTTTGACCTGGGTACATCATTTTTCTATAGTGTTCTAGATTAAATAAAACTTTTGGATAAAGGCAATCAGTTAGGTGCCAAGTTTGTTAACTTAAAATTATTATACAATTTTGTTGTCTGTTCCCTAGACAGCTCTCTGCCTTATCCTGCCTGCTCTTGGGGGTTGGGAGCAAATTGGTGCAGTCAACAACACAGACTCCGGGAGCAGGTAAGAATTGCAGCAAGATCATCTGAGCACTGCTCCAAGCTCCTTTAATACCTTCCACCCATGTCCCCATTGGTCCCAAGAAAGTATCTATTCTAAACAGCAGTTCCTAATTGGCTGGCATTATTTGCACCAGCAATCCTTGCACTCTTAGGCAGTCCTCAATTAGGTCCTCCTGCAGGAGATGCTTTTGCAGCTTCGTGGCTCCCAGCATTTGCATAAAGGCAGCCCTGCCATTCCTGCTACACCATTTAGAGTATTTTATTATGTGATGTGTATGGGTGTTTTGGTTGCATGTAAGTCTGTGTGCCATGTGTCTGCAGTATCTAGAGTGTCTGCAGGGGCTTAAAAAGGCACCCAGTTCTCTAGAACTGTAGTTATAGGCAGGTACAAGCTACCGTGTGAGTCCTGGGAATCAAAATTTTGTCTTCTGTAAAAGCAGCAAGTATTCTTAACTGATAATCATTTCTCTAACATCTNTTTTTTTTTTTTTTTTTTTTTTTTTTTTTTTTTTTTTTTTTTTTTTTTTTTTTTTTTTTTTTTTTTTTTTTTTTTTTTTTTTTTTTTTTTTTTTTTTTTTTTTTTTTTTTTTTTGGTTTTTCGAGACAGGGTTTCTCTGTATAGCCCTGGCTGTCCTGGCACTCACTTTGTAGACCAGGCTGGCCTCGAATTCAGAAATCTGCCTGCTTCTGCCTCCCGAGTGCTGGGATTAAAGGCGTGCACCACCACGCCCGGCTTATGGCCTCTTCTTTAATAATTATTACACATATTATATATTACCTACACACAGACACACCCTACTGAGTACATTTAGTGTTGTTTATATACAGCTTTACTCAATAAGGGGCCACTTGTTGCCTATGGCTCCTTATCTAGGCATAAGTTCCCCATAAACTTTTCTCTGTTGACATTGGTATGTCAACTGGTGATATCATGTATGCATGGCTTATTTAGGCAATCATATTGTTGAAATTCCATGGTTGCTATTGCTCTGTTATATCTAGAATGCAATATCTATCAATAGAAGATGCTGTGGTACTACAGCTTTAGCAATTTGTCTATCCCCCTTCCATAATCTCCCCTGAGCCTTAGGAGTAGGGCTTGTGCTGCAGCTGGGACTCAACACCATAAAATACCTACTCTCTGCATTTTGACCAATACGAGGCTCTGAAATAATCCACATCTGTTACAAAAAGAAACCTCTTTAGGACATGGTTTCAAGTCCACACTTAACAGTATTTGACTTTTATCTTTCACCTTTCCATGATATTCTCAGAGTTTCTGCACATCCATAGGAAAAAAAATCAAAAAATGCAGAATATTGAACTTTCTAAATGTTAAAAAATCCCAGTACTTTTGCTTAGCCAACTAGGATGGTTCATATATTTATTGGGAAGACAAGTCTGGAAATACCCAGATCCTCAAAAAGCCTAAAACTATCAGGCAAGAAAATCATTGTAGGTTTTTCCATTAAAACATTCTCTTCCTTGCTATTCTTAATTTGTTTAAGAAAACTATGACTATGCCGCCCATATCAGTAAGAAGCAGGCTACTAACAACCAGGGTGATACACTGTGTTTCATTGATGTTCTATTCAGTCAACAATTGATATGTCACTGATTATTTAGTTCATAAATTCTAGCAAATATATTATTTATAATATATTTAAAGCATATTCAGCTAAGGCATACCTAAAAAGATATGCTTCCCTTCTCTGTTGCTGCGAGAACCTTGTAAATCATAGTGAAAATCTAGCCTTATTTGAATAAGGAGCCTCAGCTTTGTTTTTGTTTTGTTTTGTTTTGTTTGTTTGTTTGTTTTCCTTCATTTAAACTTTTAATGAACCTCACTGTCAGGCTGGACACCATGTCTCCTAACCTCCTGATTAGTCTTGTTTGATATTTGTTGTACCTTTGAAAGTCCATATAAATGCTAGAGTGATTTAGCAAACTATCTAAAAGTTTTGCTTGAATTTTTGTTTTGTTTTGTTTTATTATTTCTTTTACTTATTCTTTAATCCTTTTTTACAGTCCAGAGTTTATCCCCTTCTGGTTCACCCTCTGACTGCTCCACATCCCAGCTTTCAAGTGGAATTTACTGCAAGGCTGCATGCTTGAAGTTCTTTGTACACAATACTTTGAGCTATTGCATCACATATTGGGTCTAATTTTATGATTTAAGGGGTCTGCAACCCTACAGGTGAAAATACAATACAAACTAACCAGTACCCCCAGAGCTCTTGTCTCTTGCTGCATATGTAGCAGAAGATGGCCTAGTCGGCCATCATTGGGAAGAGAGGCCCTTGGTCTTGCAAACTTTATATGCCCCAGTACAGGGGAACACCAGGGCCAAAAAGTGGGAGTGGGTGGGTAGGGGATCAGGGTGGGGGGAGGGTATAGGGAACTTTCGGGATAGCATTTGAAATGTAAATAAAGAAAATATCTAATAAAAATTAAAAAAGTTAAAAAAAGAGTAAGTTCAATGTCTCTTGTTTTGATGGAATAAGCATACAAAGTCAAATATTTTTGCCCTTACAGCCTGTGTTTCTAGCCAGCATGTACCATTCTAAACCTATTCAATGACATAATACAATTGTCTTTTAATACTCACTGTCTGTCAGATAGAGCTCAAGGTTTAATTTTGTTTTTTTCCCACCTGGAAGCATGAGTGCTTACTCTTGCTTCCTCCCTCTATCACTCATGCTGTCCCTGTAAAGTTCTGCCATCTACATCCTGATTTTCCGTGAGAGATATTTGTAATCTCCTTCAGTTTTTCCTTATTACTTTTTTCCTTTCTTTGTGTAATTTTTCTCCCAAACAACCAGAATTTCTCAATTTGTTCATAAAATACTTTTATGTTTTCCTGGTAATAGTATTTTTTGTACTAAATTATAGCTTTTTTGTGTGTGAGTTATAAAAACCTGGGAATGTTTTAGGGCACAATCTTCTCTTTTCTAGCTTAAAAATCTCAATTTGTAACAAAGATTTGCATGTTGGTTTTTTTTAAAAAGGCTTATTATATTGAGTACCATGAAGTTTCAAAATTTACAAATAGGAAAGAATCCACTCCCCCGCCCCAATGAGAGGATCATTACTGCAATCACACCAACCATCTGCTGTAATTTTAATGTTTTACTCAGTCTCTCAAAGGAAATGAACTTTCCTTAATGTATCACCCAATTCTTTGATGTATATACATCAAAGATACCCATATGCTTTCTTTGAGAAAGGTAATTGACCCCTGAGCTAACATATGTGATAACATGTAAGGGAAGATTCAGCTCCTTCTGCCTCTAAGGCACCATGCCTCTGAACAGTTTATCCATGTCACTACTTTTCCAGGACTCTCGAGAGCATGTACCTCATGCAAGCAAACATACCATCTTACACCACATCCACAGTAAGAATGCATCAGCCCACAGTATTAGTTTCTCTAGAGAGCTACATATCCTGAATTTTCTGAGGCTATTATTAACTGAGTCTTTTTTTTTTTTTTTTTTTTTTTTTTTTTTTTTTTTTTTTTTTTTTTTTTTTTTTTTTTTTTTTTTTTTTTTTTTTTTTTTTTTTTTTTTTTTTTTTTTTTTTTTGAGACAAGGTTTCTCTGTATAGCCCTGGCTGTCCTGGAACTCACTTTGTAGACCAGGCTGGCCTCGAACTAAGAAATCCGCCTGCCTCTGCCTCCCAAGTGCTGGGATTAAAGG
Organism: Mus minutoides; assembly: GCA_902729485.2. Taxonomy (NCBI): domain Eukaryota; kingdom Metazoa; phylum Chordata; class Mammalia; order Rodentia; family Muridae; genus Mus; species Mus minutoides. The sequence goes on from CACVCL010022766.1 coordinate 17,642, forward strand.
TGTGCGCCACCATGCCCGGCCCCTTAACTGAGTCTTAATTGTAAAGCTTTTCCTTTTCCTTTCCATGAAAAACACGTAAGAACACAAAGGAATATTTCCTCCTGGTGACTAGAAGAGTTGAGTAGTTATGAGTTACAGGTGAAATTTAGGATTAGAATCTTCCTATAGGAAAGAAATCTGTTTCAATAACATTTTATCCTATCCTTTCCTTTTCTTTCAGCCAGTTTTAAACCTTGTTTTGGTAACATGGTTTAAACATATTTACCTGTTTGGGAGGTATATGATTCAGCACATATATAAAATGTCTGATGATGAAGCAAGGTACTTAGCATTTCCATCTACAAAAGCATGATCCTCTTCTATGTCCTGGAACCTTATGGCTCATCTAAGTATTTTAAAATGTATCATGATTCTTGTGGAATTATTGGTTTTACTACCAAGTTGTGAATTCCATAAAAGAGTCTCCTGTTCATCTCATCCTTCTTCATTGTTTATAGCCTTCCTAGTCTCTAGTGACCACTACTCCATTTTTCCTTCTATGATATAATTTTTATAAATTTGACAAGTGAGAAAAATGTGGCATTTCTCTTTATGAGTGTGAGGAATTTCATCTAAAATGATGTCTTTGAGTCTGTCTATGTTAACCACAAGTTACGTCCTATCATTTTTTGTGTATGGGAAACATTTAGTGTTGCTTCATTCTGTATTGTAATGGTTCACTCATTAATTGGTGGTCACGAGGCTGATTCTACAGAATACTGAAATAAACATGGGGCACATGAATTCTTTGGAGTCAGCTAGGGTTGATCAGCAAGTGTGTGGGCTAATGCTGTAGATTATCCTGATATATATGTAGCCTCAGGACTACAGGCTAGATATACCCATGAGGGTGATTTCTGGATTGCATGGAAGTTCTACTTTAGTTTTGCTATGCCCTTAAATACCATTTTCCATAGTGCCTCTCCTAATTTGCATTTTCACCAAGAAAATGCTAGTTAATCTTTCTCTGCATCCTTACTAGTATGTTATTTTTTCCTTATGATAATAACAATTCTTAATAGTATAAGGTGCCATCTCATTGGGGTTTTGATTTATATTTCCCTGATGACTAGTGATATTGAACATTTTTTTTTCCTTAACTTGTTGGCTTTCCCTTCTCTTTGTCTCTTCGTCTCTCTCTATATATATATACAAATAAAACACACACACACACACACACACACACACACACACACACACACACACACATATCCAGATCGTTTTTATGTTTTAAATTTAGGCTATTTATGTTTTCTGATATTGATTATATTTTCATTTTTTCTGTTGAACTATTTAGAGTTTCTTATAGACACAAAAACATACAGAATAGTCGGGTGTACAATAAACAGAAATACATAAACACACAGGGTTGTATTATAGAAAAAATGTAAAATACAGAAGGCATTACAGCAGAAATCATTAAGCATGATGACAAATTTCACTGACACTCTGTGTAAATGAACTGACATTAATAGAGAAAAGGTACTTAGACGAGAAAATATATTGTGTTGAGTCTATTTGTTTTCCATGAATCTCCTTTCCAGCCTTCAGAACTCTGAGGTGAATGCCTCAACTTGATACTTTTTATTCCCCTGTAATCACCTTCTAGTTTAACTGGGTCAGCACAAGACACTGCAGGGAGATGGAAAGAAAGGAGGGAGATGGGTCCTGGCTTGTCTTCCATATTTCCCTGGTTTCTGATGAATGCACGTACTACCAGGTAATTCTCTAAAATCATGGGCTCATCCTGGTTCAGTGCAATTTATACTCATGTCCTCTTACATTTGGGAAAGGTAATAGTGATTGGGCTTCTGGTCTCAGATATTCTGGCATCCTTTGGGGTGGGGCGGTTCCTAAGTTCTGGTCTCACAGGCAAATTATTCCTCCAGCAAATCTCTGTGGTTGAACTGTCAATCAGTTTTCACTTTTGTTTAAGTATTTTGATTGGTCACAATAGCTAATACACACTGGGACACAAAGGAAAGTGGTTTTTATAGTGAGCGATTGGCAGTTGCAGTGTGTGCTGCCCACTATGCACCAGAACAGAAGGATACCCCTTTGCAACAGAAGGATACCCCTTTGCAACAGAAGGATACCCCTTTGCAACAGAAGGATACCCCTTTGCATTATAGAAGCTAAGCTACTGGGTCTGTGTGAATTTGACCATGCTCACAGGCTAGTTCACAGGGTACCACTCTGTAGGAGACCAGGACCAATGAACTCTCTTCAATGGACTTAGTCTATGCTCTAACCTCCACAATTGCTTGGACGGTGTGATGGACTATGAACATTAAGTAGCTATGTGTTGGTATCACTGTGTCTTAGTCAGGGTTTCCATTCCTGCACAACATCGTGACCAAGATGCAATTTGGGAAGGAAAGGATTTATTCAGCTTACACTTTCATACTGCTGTTCATCACCAAAGGAAGTCAGGACTGGAATTCAAGTAGGTCAGGAAGCAGGAGCTGATGCAGAGTCCATGGAGGGATGTTACTTACTGGCTTGCTTCCTCTGCCTTGCTCAGCTTGCTTTCTTATAGAACCCAAGACTACCAGCCTAGGGATGGCACCACCCACAATGGGCCCTCTTGCCTTGATCACTGAGAAAATGCCTTAGAGCTGGATTTCGTGGAGGCATTTCCTCAAATGAAGTTCCTTTCTTTGTGATAACTCTGGCCTGTATCAAGTTGACACACAAAACAAGCCAGTATCCATTGGCTTGATACCAGCCAAATTTTGAAGTATTAAGTTGTGTCTGTAGATTATAATGAAATTCATTATAAAATGGGAGGCTCCTGAGCTCCTGAAAAGGCATTACTTTCTAGGGACATCAGACATTGACCTGGTGTATGACTGACTATATATTAAATCCTCAAGCAAAGTGTGGTGGCTCACACTTTAATTCCATCACTTACAAGGCTAATCCAGAAGAATTGCCTTGAGTTTCAGGTCGGCATTAGGTATGGAATGACCCCCATGCCACCGAAGCAAAACAGTAGTTATACATCCAAAGCAAACTAGGCATGTAAGTGTCTGCAAAGAAACATATGCATATAGAGTTGTGTTTTTAGCTTGGTGGTAGAGATCACTTGGCAAACAAGAGCAAGGCCTGGCATTCAGTTCCCAGCATTAGAAAATAAAACTAAGCAAATCTTTCTCCATATCCCAGTCTGACATTTAAGAAAGTTGTTTGTGACCTCGGTGATTCTACAGGTGTCACCCCAGAGAAAACATCCTTCCTTACTAGAATGACACATAGTTATCACACTGACATTGACCAGGGACTCATTTTAAAACTGAACAACAGTGGCTATTGTTTTATGATTCCAAAATCCGTGTTTCATAACCAGACAAGGACTGGTCTGGGGAAATGTTGGAATGGCCTCCCATGCGTCTAACTTTCAGTGCCATAGGGTGGGATACACTATTGTTTGAAATGATGGTACTGGCAACATATTTATCTATTGATGAAGATCTATAATAGAATATCCCCCAAAGTCCCAGTGTACATATCTAAGAAGAGGGAAGTGAAATTGTGAAGGACCTATTTTATTATTTCAACCAAGAGGCTACTTAGTGGCTTTGTTGGGTCTTGTTTCCAAGAAAGAAAAATGTCTACCTAAAATTATGTCTGTTAAATTGGGTTATGGATCTGCTCCCTCACTATCTTTAGCTACTGGTCCCACTAGCCTAAATGGCAACAACTAATTTTATTTTACTGGCTGGAAGTGATTAATTTTGAATAACAAGGCAAAGCAAGGCAATAAATATCAGTGAGAATCCAAGAGATTCCCTTTGGAGCTTTTTAGCATTTATATGCCCTATAGAAATAGTCACCAAGGATAGATTGGGGAGGTGGTACTATTGAAAGTTGGGAGTATATCTTGAGACTAAAATTTGTCTCATTGAAAACTTGGGCAAGGGTGGCTTTGATTATGGAATAGGTGTTGGGGTCATAGAAAAGATGATGAGCCAATTTGGCCCTATGAGCAAAAGGAAAACCAGTAACAGCTAACTAGCATTTTACTGCATTTTTCCTCATGCATTCCTTGTATGAGAAGTACAGTTGTTCAGCAAAATTAAATCTAGATGCTGATGGGAAGAATTATGAATTGCTGACACTTTACTGTGGTTTCAATGACCATCACAGTGGTCTTTATCTGTAGAAATAGTTTGCTTAATCTAGGCAAAGGATAGGAAATGATGATGAGCAGAATTTCCTCTTCTGGCAGTTTTCTGTTTGCTTTCCTAGATTAATTTTCTTCTTTTGTTGAAACTGCTTTATGCTCATAGATGAATAACTATGGTCCTGATATCACTCAGATTCCTGTGTAAGCTGTTCTTTCATGGGGCACTCAGTGGGATATTTCTGTGGGGTCTTATTCCCTGTCTCTCCCATGGCCTGGTACTTATTCGGGGCTTCATCTCTCTTAACTGGGGTGCATTCAGGGAAACCTCTCTGCACTACCCCCGTGTCTGCCAGCCTCTGGTAGTACTTTCTCTACTCTGTCACTTTGTGTGCTTGTCCCTCTCTTGATTTCTTTTACCTTTAAACTACTTCTCTAATTCCTTTATTCCTCCTTACATGTCCGTAAACAGATCATGATCTGTGGAGTTAGAACTCCAAGAGGAGTTGTGATTTCTCCTAGTAACAAGGTCAGTAATTCATTTTTTATAAGATATAAACATAGTAAAATTCAAGTCAAATGTTTGAAAATGCTGCTTCACGCCAAAGCACACAGCCCATAAAACTAAAACAGGGCTGGGTATCTGGTTCAGCAATGAAGAGAGTGCTATCCCTGGAGAGGACCCAAGACCAGATCGCAGCATCAATGTTGGACAGTATACAACTGCTTGTAACTCTGGCTCAGGGAGTTTGATACCCACTTCTGACATCCACAGACACCACACATGTACAGACACATATACAAAAACATGTATATATGTTATTAAAAATAAAATGAAGATTTTAAAAACTACAATAAAGTAGCATGAACCAAATAAAATACCTGTTGCCAATAATGGTGGAAAAATAAGAGATGCTCTATACTATACATTAAGATAAGATACAAATATTTATTAACTATTATGCTTAAGCAGTTCTTAAAAAAAGTTTTATGTTATTTTTATTTTATAGTGTGGGTGTTTTGCTTGCATGCATGTCTATGCAAGACATGTGTTCAATGACCACTGAAGCCAAGAAGAGGGCATTGGATCTCTTGGAACTGATATATATATACCATATATATATAGTTGTGAGCTGCCATGTGGGTACTAGGAATTCAATCTGGGTCCTCTGAAGAGCAGTCAGTGCTCTTAACCACTGAGCAACCTATGCGTCCCCATGCCTGGGAAGTTTTAAGTAAAATATCAGTAAGTAAAAAGTGGTTTGTTTGTTTGTTTGTTTGTTTTTCTCAAAAGGAAATTCATCATACTTTTTGTTATCTGAGAGAGGCTAATGTAGGAAAAACATGAGTGAGAAGAAGGCACAAGGAACTAAGGAGTAAGCCAATGTGTGCACAATTACTCTGTTACTTATAGACTAAGAGCAAAAGCAGATAGAACATCATGCCTTAAGAAAGTTTGTTGAATATTCACTGAGAAATGAAATTCTTATGTCACACAGAAAGCAAACCTTTCAAATGTAGTAGCTACTATGACCCTGTTTCCCATGTGGTTTTCAGTTTCATCCCAAGTATTCCATGGGAAACACCAGTTGTTCTAAAATTTAAAAAGGGGGTTGGTTGTTTTATAGACTTGATAGATTTTCTCATGGCGAATCTCATCAGCATTTACTTGGTTTCTATCTACACAGGCAGGATAGTTTCCATACCTATTGGATATTCTTATAACCTGTTTCGTGAACTACTTCCCTTCTCGTTTTCTACTGCAGTGCCTTTTTAGTGTATCTAAGGTTGTAAAATTTACATGTAAACCATTCATCGGTTATAGATGTTGCAAATCTTCTTCCCTTGAATGACTGGTTTATTTCTGGACATTTTACCTTCATGGGAATTACAGTGATAAATATAGTTTAATTTGTGATTTTCACATCCTGATTGAAAATACTTTGCCTGCTGAAGATATTCTTGTTTTCTATTTTCTCAAGTTCTTACTCTGCTTTGTCATTTAGAGCAACATAAATAAAATGATTTTGGTGTTGTTTTGTTTTTTATCTTAATTTTATTCAGTTGCTAATCACCACTTACTGCCATCACTAGAGTACCACAAGGGTACTCTGTAGGTGCAGGCCAGGCCATTGTCTTTGCAATTCTGAGCTATGAGTCTGCTTATATGTTGTGATTGGCATGTGACATGTCTGTCATAGGCTTACATGTTTGAACACATGGCTACCATCTAGTGGCACTGTTAGGGAAGGTTATGGACTATTTAGGAGCTAGAATCTTATGGAGAAAATGGCTTACAGGGGTGGAACTTCCAGGGTTTATAGCTGGGTCCCCACTTACTTTTACATGCTGCGTTTTAAATTCAGATGTCTGTGACTATCTGTCTTCCTTCTGATACCACGCCTTTTCTACTGTGATGGACTGTTTCCCCAGGAACTGTAAGCCAAAATTGTTTTTTTTCTCCCATAAACTGATTTTGTCATGCATTTCATCAAAGCAATAGAAAAAGGAAATAAGATGGGAAAATCTATATGAGAAGTAAAGCAATACTGTGAGAAATCTCTCCATTTGGGTCTTAAGCATCTGTAACTGTGTTGTGAGAAAAACATGGAGGAGTTTAGAATTTGGGGGATAGAGGTCTTGAGTAGTGTAAGCAGAAATGGGTGGGCCTTTGTTTAGGATCATGGAAGAGCAGAAGGAGAGAATAATGTGGGCTATATAATCCCAGTTTATGAGGTTTCAGAGGGGAGCTCGTCATTTAAGCTATAGTCTAGCAAAGGGTTTGGCTGCATTCTGTCTATGTCTTCGAGAACATGAGTGAAACTGAATTCAAAGGCAATGTCCTAATCTGTTAGGTGGAAGAATTTTGCAAAGCATTTGATGTTATTCTAAATGGTATCATTTTGTATTTTAATCTTCCATGTGTTGTGTAAAGAAATGAAAGTTTTGCATAGCTTTTATATCTGAAGCTACATTAAATTGTGTTATCAGTTCTAATAATTAAATAGAGAAATTTTCTTTTGGACTTTGCATGACCACAATTATGTGTATTGCCTAAAAATGAAAATGGCATTTTGCCCTTCAGAGTCTTTACTCTTTAGCTCTCTGCCTCATTACATGGGCTATTAATAGAATTGAATGAAATGGGATGGAAGTGATGGGAATAGGTAATTTAGCCCCATTGTGTGTGTGTGTGTGTATGTGTGTGTGCGCGCGGGCGCATGTGCATGTGCTTATTCGTGTGCATGTGTGAGTATTGGAGAATTTTTTGTTGTTTTGATTTTCTGTTTTTTTTGCTGGAGACTCTTTTCTTCTTTTTTTTTTTCTTTCCAATTCTTATTAGATATTTTCTTCATTTACATTTCAAATGCTATCCTGAAAGTCCCTCATACCCTCCCCCACCCCCTGCCCAGCCCCCCTACCCACCTACTCCCACTTCTTGGCCCTGGTGTTCTCCTGTACTGGGGCATATGAAGTTTGCAAGACCAAAGGACCTGGAGACTCTTTTCTAATTGTGTGTGTGTGTGGTGTGGTATATGCATGGCACATGCATGTGTGCCCTTGTGTATGCATATAGAAGACAGCATTTGCTATCATGTATCCTCTTTTATATATTTCTACATTATTTTTATTAGCTATTTGAGAGTTTAGCACATCATGCTTGGAAATATTCACTTCCTGCAATTCTTCCTGCCTCCCCACCTCCCAATCACACAACCTGGTGTCTTCTGTGGAACCCTTTACGATCAATTTGTGCTGTCCAAATATTCTTGAATATGTGGTCTTAAAGTAGCATATGGCTGAATGGCCAAAGCCTATTCCCTTAGAGAACATTGCATTTTCCCTTCTCAGCAACTAAAAGTTGCCAGGTGCTCCATGACTAGGGCTGAGACCTGCATCTAACTCTCCTCTCCATGGTAGGACTTGATCTGGATTGGGCTTGCACAGAGCTCATGCATGCTCCGGAAACTGCTGTAAGTTCATATGCTCAGTTGCCCTGCTGTGTCCAGAAGGTGGTTTCCTGTAGTCATCCCATTACCACTGACTTGTAAACTCTTTCTGCCCCCTTTTTGACAGTTATCTGTGAAATCTTGGAAGGAGAGGGTTTGGTGTCTATGACCCTTTTAGGGTTGAGCATTCTTCACTCTCTTATTCTCTGTTCCTTAGCTAGTTAGTTATCAGTCTCTGTGTAAATCACCATTTACTGAAGAAAAAAAAAAAAAAGCTGCCTGGCTCAGGCAAGGGTTAAGATATGAATTGATCCATTGGTATAATGACCATTCATTTGGAATCAGTTTCATGCTAAGTTTATTTAGCAGCATAACCGTCAATTCTTTCTTATGGTCTATGACTTGTCTAGTCACAAGTTCTTCACCCAATAACAGAGTCAGGTATGGAGTTCATCTTTGGTGGTAAGATACAAATTCCATCAGAAAGTGTTTGACTATACCCAGACGTTCATTCCAATATTGCACCATGTATTGCAAGAGCATTTGTTACTGTAGCTCACATACTTCACAGCTTGGTGTGATTGACAATTTTCTCTTCTAGCCCAAGCACACTCACTGAACGGAAGCAAGAAGTTTTGTCAGGACTCAATGGACAGTCAACTCTGGAAGATGCTCCTATCCTACCTACACCCTGGTGCCCAGAGCTAGCTTACTATGTGAGTGCTAGAGATATGAGCTTATATCTTTATGCTGTTCACTAAGTCCTCATACTCACTGAGCCATATCCCCATCTACTCCTTTTGTCAAAAATAATGTTTCTTAAAATATAAAACAAAATAAACAAAAGGTCAGTTTCAATTGGCTGTGATTCCTATAAATTACTTTAAAATTCAATAAATATTGCAGATCAACTTTTGAAAATCACCTGGTTTGATCTTCATTTGAGAGTAATTATTTTGACAGATCCTTTGTATGTATGTATGTATGTATGTATGTATGTATGTATGTATGCATGCTTGGTATATTTGCGCAGGAGTAAGGAATAACACCTGCAACAGGAGAAATGCAAGAATTGCATTGTATTGAGTTTGTTTTAAATAAAATAGGTTACTAGATTTATTTGGAAAACATTTATCTAAACTTTTACCTTAATCTTTTTACCTTATTTNTGTATGTATGTATGTATGTATGTATGTATGTATGTATGTATGCATGCTTGGTATATTTGCGCAGGAGTAAGGAATAACACCTGCAACAGGAGAAATGCAAGAATTGCATTGTATTGAGTTTGTTTTAAATAAAATAGGTTACTAGATTTATTTGGAAAACATTTATCTAAACTTTTACCTTAATCTTTTTACCTTATTTTTAATAGTGTCTGAATTTGCTTTTATTTCATGTGATACCTTTTTAAATTTTATAGAGAGATGGTGTTGGATTTAGAAAATGTGGGGAAATAGCTTATGTGCATTTTATCCCCAGTGTTTCTAAAACTGTCTCCCTCCCCCTCTCCCTCCTCTCCCTCTCCCTCCTTTCCCTGTCCTCCCTCTCCCTCTCCCTCTCCCTCTCCCTCTCCCTCTCCCTCCCCTTCCTCCTCCCCCTCTCCTTCTCATTTGATTTTTGTTTGTTTGGTCTGTTTTTTGTTTTCTTTTTTTTTTGTTCTTGTTTGTTTGTTTGTTTTTGAGAAAGTATTTCTCTGTATAGCTCTTGCTGTCCTGGAACTCCTACTATAGACCAGGTTGCCCTGGATCTCTGAGATCCACCTAGGATTAAAAGCATGCCTCACTACCACTCAGCTTTGGAGAACTGTCATATCTAAACTTTTGTGCATTTTAAATCATTTAATATTTTCATATGTGAACATCACATGCTTTCATCAAAACCATTTCCCTTCCTTCTATTCTAATCCCTCCCTTATTGTCACTACCATTTTTTCTTCCAACTTTCTCTTTTTAAACCCACAGTGTCCACCTAGTTAGAGGTTCCTATGTGTGCATGAATAAGGACCATCTGCTGGAGCATATGTAGCCTCTTGAAGACGGTGTCCCTGAAATGAACCAACTCTCCCTTCCCCAGCAGCCAGAGTTACCAATAGCTCCTCAGTTAGGTAGGGCTTTATGAGCCTCTTCTATACTGGTCCTGAGATTTTGTCTGACTTCTTTTGTGCAGATCAGGTATAGTCAATCACAGACATTTTGCGTTCATGTGTACAATGCCATTTGAAGTGGCTTACACCAGTAGAATTTACTGAAAAGTCAGCAAGAGAATCACACATTCATTTAATTATATTCAAAAATAGAAATCATAGGAAAATTCTGAAGTTAAATATACTATATGTTTAATTAAAGGAAGATATACAAAATTACCTATATTTTCTATTGTCTCTTGAGTAAATTAATCTTTTCTTAAAACTTCTGCCAGAAAATTATTCAGAATATCCAAAAGTTTAAATAGTATTTATTGATGCATAATTCTCATTTGTAATGGACTGCTCTATCTAGATATGTAGTGATGAGGGGCAATAGTCTTGGGTGCAGCACTGTAACACAGACGCCACATGCCTCTCACCCTATTTCCTTCATCTGTCATTGTGCTGACTTGGCCAACCTGGGTGGTTTGGCAAATACTGGTCCAACTTGCCTCTGAGGTTTAGTCTTTGCCAGAATAACACATAAAGGGAATAGGGCATTTGTCTCATTTATAGTTTAAAGTAAATTCTTCTTCTGACTTGAAAATTTCTTGTGTTAAAATTGATTATGTTAGCAAACATAATATATTTCTACCAAATGTCTTTTTGTTTGTTTGTTGTTTGTTTGTTTGTTTCGAGACAGGATTTCTCTGTATACCCCCGGCTGTCCTGGAACTCACTCTGTAGACCAGGCTGGCCTTGGACTCAGAAATCAACCTACCTCTGCCTCCCAAGTGCTGGGATTAAAGGCATGTGCCACCACTGTGCAGCCCAAATGTCTTATATGACCAGTTAGCAGAGGAGTCTGTATCTCACTTCTTTTCAGATGCAAGTGATGTTAGGGCAGTGCTAGAAACATCTTCATACTCATCAGCTCCAGAACCGTTATTCCCTCCTGTTTTCAAGTAAAATTGCAGGAGAAGAAGTGTTGGCTTGGATGTAAGAAAACATTCTTAACAACACAAAATTGCACAATTGTTCCCACAGTGACTTTAGGAGTTGGCATTCATGTTACAAAGCACAACTGCTCTGTTATATCACATTTCTGTTAATATTTTATCAGTTTTCTTTTTAAATTTTGCATTAAATTATGAATATATATGCCTGTGTCTGTGTCCGTGTCTGTGTTCGTGTGTGTGTGTGTGTGTGTGTGTGTGTGTGTGTGCCTGGCCTATATAGTAAGGCCTATCTCAAAATAACAATGTATATGTGTCCCTGTAAACACACATTTCTCTAATAACCAGTGAGGCTGACCATCTTTCCAGAAATATATATTAGATGTTTTTGTATATCTTCTGATAACATACCTGCCTTTTTCTTCTTTTAAACTTTTAAATAAAAATCTGAGATTTCATTGTCTTCTGGTACCTTCCATCTTTAGTGCATAAGACACTGGAAGAATCGATACATATATATCATCAGAGACTGGAGTACCCAAGAGCATATGAGAGAGCTCTAACTGTGGCAAAACTGTGACTGTTGATCAGTAGACCTGAGGATGAGTCAAGGCTGCCAGACTGTTACAGAATATGTCATTTTGTGGGCCTGGGTCACAAGGCCAAAACTGATGTTTAGCTATAAGTTTTGGTCATATGTTAAAATATCAACTTCAGGAGGCATTTCCAATCACTCAGTGGATACACTTGTTTGCCTAACTGCCTTGGTGTTTCATATCCATCACATCCTCCAACGTACCTGTTCTCTGCAATCACTGACCATCATTGCTCTAAAGCTGGGATCTGAGGTGCCTTTTCCCCCAACTTATAATATCTGTGAGACTTAAGACTTAAGTGAAATAACAAAGTCAGCAAAAAGTTAAATGATCTGGGAACGACATTGAATATGATTTTGGACCACTGCATTATTAGTTTGCTTCTCTACCTTTCATGAATATACTTCTATGATCTCACAAATTAGAAAGGTACAGAACACTTTTTAAATTTGTGGTGCATTATGACTGGTCAGTTTTCTTTATGTTCCCATTTCAAAGAGAGCTAACCTTTGTGTCTGAATGGTGTTTAACAGATTGTGGTTTCTAAAAGGCAAGAAATATATGAACCTTTATGGTTGCATTAGGTTCTATGAAGTCCACTGCATGAGTGATGCAATCCAGAGTGATGGAAGCCCATCATCCAGAAAATCCCAAGTTTTCTTGCTGGCATGCAGCCCTCAGTGCTATGTACCTCAGTAATAAGTGCATCTTCCTCTTCTAGATAGAACTGTTACTTTGAAATATGACTGTTTCATGAATGAATATGATAGGTAAATTGGCAAATTAAAATCTCTCTCTATGTGCTAAGACCCTCTGTGATGACACTCCCCTGCTTAAAGCACAGTAATTACATTGAGAAATCATCTATTCCAGGGTAACTGGGCAGTTAAAATATTTTATCAGGTAAATTACCAGCCACCATCAACATTCATCAAGGACTCATTTAGATTTTATTACAGGTTGACATTTACTTATTTGCCCAATTTTAAAAATTATAACTGTTGCACAATTGCCCCAGGTTGCAACTATAGAAAATTAGCACACTAATCACATTAATTATCATAAATAAAAGGTTATCAAAGAGCTGCTAGCAATAACATATAATGGCTTTAAAGAAGCTTATGGTGTTCTTAATCACACCTTAAAGTCAAATACAACATTGCAATTTCAAGAACCTTTTATTTTCTATATTTTAAAGGTTTTATTCTTCTGCCTGCAGATACCATTCTTAGTATTATTTTAGTAAAAGAAGAACAAAAAACCCTAAACCTTCAACATCTAATGTCAAGACACCTCTAAAGTCAAGAACCACATTCCAAGACCCCATCCATCAATCTGTTTCCATATTTCATGATCAAAGCTACATTATCATTGGCCTTTTGTGGTCTACTAAAATATCTACAAGCCTGAGATCTAAACTACATCATGCCTCACAGTACCAATCTGGTCTTTTTATTTACAGTAGTAGTCTCCCCCTATAAGAGTACAAATGTAATATATCCTTAATGACCTTCAGAATATGAACAAAATTATGTTTCGTATTTGCTTAAAGTAATCTGAGAGTTCCCAAAGCACCATGAAACTATCAAAAATGATTCTGTCTTAGGACCCTTGCAATCTGATTCCATCAAGTGGCATCTCTTGCCTCTGTCTTCATTGCAAAGTCTTATCACTTTGGCTACTCCTCATAGCAATTTTTGGATAGTTGGACATTTTGTAAGATGGCTCTTACCGCAGGGCTGGAGAAATGGTTCAGTGGTTAAGAGCATTGACTGCTCTTCCAGAGGTCCTGAGTTCAATTCCCAACAACCACATGGTGGCTCACAACCATCTATAATGGGATCTGATGCCCTCTTCTGGTGTGCCTGAGACAGCTACAGTGTACTCATATAAATAAAATAAATAAAGATGGCACTTACATTAGTAAATATTCTGTTTGTCTATTTATAATGTTCGACTCCCAGAGTTTGGAGAATTTCAGTCTTCCTCTGAGAGATGGCACTCAGTAATTGCCTGGCTTTTTCTCTCACTCAGCCTGTCCTGCTGTCATCCTACTCTGTGTTATTTATACGGCATCTTTCTCTGCTCACAGAATTACTTTACCGACATCCTTGCTTACCTGCTTATGGAGCCTCAACATTTATAAGAGCCACCACGGAAAAAGTTGTCTTCTCCACTGCTTATGTTAGATGCTGTGCATTCTTCCCTCTTTGCAATTTCATGTGACTATCCCCATATTTACTACCAAAGATTTTATCCTAACACATCATCTAAGAACATTTTCTGGGCCTTCATCTTAGTTTACAATAAATGTCAGTCAGTTAATGTTTTAAGAGGTGAATCAATCAGGAGATCAAATCAGAAAATCACTAAGTGAAATACTGTACATAGCTTTTAAATTTCTCACTGGACTAATCATAAGATACATGTTATATCTTTTAGTTGCTGGTATGATCAATTCCATGGTACATGTGATAGAAACCAGTCCATTTGATGTAAACAATTTTTGGGGATGCAGTTCTTCAAATATTTTATATTTCTTAAATAAAAACAATAAAGATACTTTTAAAAATTGCATGTATTTCCATGTACTTGACCTGTTCCAGCACTTAATCATATAACCCTTTTCTCTACTGTTTGCTTTGTGTCTTTTTATTCATGCCTTGTTTTCTTTCCTGAGTTTACATCTGCAATTTACTTCTCTGGTCTTCTCCCCATATGGTCTTTGTTTTAGTTTGCCAGGTAGACTCTGAAGTGGAAGCTAAGAAATCTCATGCTATAATACTTGGTCCCACAGGACATTCCCAGCATGAACACATTATTTTCTCTTCAAAAGGCATATCAGATATTGAGTCCCAGCAAGGGGTTGTTGCTGTTGTAAGAGTTGACCACTGTCCACAGTTCCCATGCTTCCCCCTTCATAGTGGAGTTTGTTATCAAATGAAATAAATACTGTATTTTCTGGGACTCCTTAAACAAGGTTTTGTCATGTTCATAGGATTTGAGTTATTTTATTTTTATACTTGCGTAAGGAAAAAAATATACTGATGGTACAACCCAGGCGAAGGGGCCTTTGCAGCTTGGACACAGATTATCATGTTTCTCATGCTCCACAAACCAGGATGCTGTGTAAGCATGGACTCAATGTGAAAGACATGTTTTCTATAAACTAATTTTATTTTATTTTTCCATTG